>JABUQX010017394.1:0-17500 GCA_015478945.1 Trachelipus rathkii | reverse complement strand
TATAATATATTATATATTATATACTATATATATATATATATAATGCAACCGTGAGCTCCAGCAACTTTTACTTTACTCGTGCCCTCCTCTGCTCTGGAAACAAGTGATTCTGTGGTCACTCTCTCTCCTTCTCTCTCTCTCTCGTCTCATCTCTCTCTCTCTCTCTCTCTCTCTCTCTCTTCTCTCTCTCTCTCTCCTTCTCTCTGTCTCTCTCTTTTCTCTCTCTTCTCTCTCATCTCTCTTTTCTCTCCTCTCTCTCTCTCTCCTCCTCTCTCTCGTCTCTCTCTCTCGCTTCTCTCTCTCTCTTCTCTCTCTTCTCTCTCTCTCTTCTCTCCTCTCTCTCTCTCTCTCTCTCGCTCTCTCTCCTCTCTCTCTCTATTCTTCTCTCTCCTCGTCTCTCTCCTCCTGCTCTCTCTCTCTCTCTCTCTCTCTCTCTCCTACTCTCTCTCATCTCTCTCTCTCTCTTCCGTCTCTCTCTCTCTCTCTCTCTCCTCTCTCTCTCTCTCTTCTCTCTCTCTCTCTCTCTCTCTCTCTCTCTCTCTCTCTCTCTCTCTCTCTCTCTCCTCTCTCCTCATCTCTCTCTCTCTCGCTCTCTCTCTCTCTCTCTCTCTCTCTCTCTCTCTCTCTCTCCTCTCTCTCTCTCTCTCTCTCTCTCTCTCCTCTCTCTCTCTCTCTCTCTTCTCTCTTCTCTCTCTCTCTCTCTCTCTCCGCTCTCTCTCTCTTTCTCTCCTCTCTCTCTCTTCTCTCTCTTCTCCTCTCTCTCCTCTCTCTCTCCTCTCTTCTCTTCTCTCCTCTCTCCTCCTCTCCTCTCTCTCTCTCTCTCCTTATATAATATATATATATATATAGTGATGCTGCAGATGTCAATTTTTTTCGCATCCCGGATGCGATGCGATGTTGATTTTAACATTCGCGGGAGCGATGCGGATGCGGATGCGGAGATGTTTAATATAATATATATATATATTTATATAATATAATATATATATATATATATATATATATATAATTATATATAATATATATATATATCGAGTTTAGCCACAATCTAATCTATTAATTGTTACCAGGGTGCGGAACGGTGACCCAACTCAAATGGACTCCATCAACCTCTTTCCCTAACCTCCGACCTTAATTAAAGAGATTTTTACATGGATTATATACTTTTTGCACTAGTATTGAAATTCAATATAGGAAGGTTGTGCTTGAGAGACAATTTTCTGCTTTCCGCTGCAGAGGTCTGTTTCTCTTTCATCATATATAGCCCAACATTGCTAAATACTCTCTCACTTGAACACCAGTTGGAGGACAGGCCATTATTTCCTTGCAAGTTTAACTAAAGCGCTGCAACATTTTGCATTTTGCTTAATTTAACACTCCACCAACTTGATAGGATCGTCATATGATTGTATCTAGTCGTTTTTCTTGATGGAAAGTTTTCAATCATTTGCACTGACATCTATTTGATAATGCGTGTGTTCTTCATCACTACTGACTGTAGAAATTCTTCCAGTGAATCGTTATTGACTTTACTTGTTAGAGATGTGGCTTCTGTATATTTCATTCTTTCCTTTAAGGTGCAATTAATAGACTGTTCGGTATTGAAGTTTCCTTTCAAGTTTACTCTAAGCGTGGATAGAAACATTTGATTAACTTCCACCAAACTGATATGGTCATTCATTGGAATCTAATCGTTTTTCTTTATTGGTGGATAGTTGCCATCATGCAACTACACTTTTGTATGCCTGTGTTTCTCATCACCACTGGACTGTAGAAATTTTCCAGTGAATTGTTATTGATTACTTGTAGAAGGTGTTGGTTCTGTAGTTTTGTTTTGTTTCCTTTTTAATAAGTGGCGAATTAATAGACTGTTCGGATTGAAGCTTTTCAACTGCACACAAAGAACGATTTAACTTGTCTATATCGTACAAAAAAATTGCTTTCATAACGGATCTAGTTAGTTGGAACAATAGTATTGAAGGTCATTAATTTCCACAGAACCAAAGCGATTTTCTAGCTCTAGTTTAATCAATCTTACATTTCTTTTTAAACTGTCATCATTTTCATTTCAAGATGGTCAAAATGCTTCCTTAGCGTTGAGGATTAATGGTATTAACAATAAGAGACAAAGCTGTAGAGTGCTTGATTTTTTTGAGTAGTTCTTCAAATTGTTTCAATAGCTCTAATGGCAGTGTGATATGAGTCATTTCCAAATTATAGATTGTTACTTTGAATACAACTGGCGTAACGACACGCAGAGGTTCTT
Source organism: Trachelipus rathkii (assembly GCA_015478945.1). Lineage (NCBI taxonomy): Eukaryota > Metazoa > Arthropoda > Malacostraca > Isopoda > Trachelipodidae > Trachelipus > Trachelipus rathkii. The sequence goes on along the minus strand of JABUQX010017394.1, from coordinate 15,234 downwards.
GACCCATATACGTCTTTCATCATAATGAAGTGAACTACTTCAGCGAGTTGGAATGTCTTTGATAACATTAATATATGGATATCAAGCCAGTTTTGAATTGCCTTCAATAATTACATTTTCATTTTCTTTTCAGATCATCTTAAGGATTTTTATTATAAAAATTCTTTATCTCAAATCCGACAATAAAACATCCGCGCAACATCGCGGCAAAGCGCGGATGCGGGATGCGGGATGGCGGATCTTTAAAAATGTGCGGATGCTCCGTGGGATGTTACCTGCATCACTAAATATATATATAATATATATATATATAATATAATAATATATTATATAATGTAATATATAATATATATATATATATATAATAATACTATATTATATTATATATATTATAATAATATTATAAATGAAATATTTGAGTTATCCATTACTACAGTTCTCTTTTAGCATATAATTATTTTTTTATGCATTTTCTTTCCAAATTCAGTATAGAATTTAATTTTATATTAAATTATTTCACATTGCTTCATTTTAATATAAAAATAACTGGTTTATTTTTTTATTTATTTTTTTTTTATAAATGAAATATTTCTTATTTCATTGAAAAAAAAAAACAAAAAATAAATTCACGGAATCTGTATTGCCCTACCGTCTTGAAAATTTCCTCCGCATTTTGAGCACGCAGTCCATTACCATTTAAATGATTATAAAATAACATTATTCAATGGCTAATTTTTACATTTTTTTTAAATTTTTACATAATCTTTCAGTTTATTATGTATTGTATTCTTTCAGATGACCTATTTCACAAAAAACTAACAGAAATTTATCATAACTACGAAATATGAGAAGATCGTTCGTTCTAAAATAATAACTTCGTCGCTAGCATGAAGTAGAGTCGCACCTTTGACTATCATATATTATTATATATTATATAATATATATATGATATATCTATATAAATAGTAATATATATATATATTATATATATATATATATAGTATATTATATATATATGATATATAATAATATATATTATATACATATATATAATATATACTATATATATATATATATATATATATAATATATATATATATATATATATATATATATATATATATTATATATATTATACATATATTAATTAATAAAATTAATTATATATATATATATATATATATATAATATATATATATATATATATATATCATACCGAAAATATATATATATATATATAGATATATATATATCTATAATACTAATATAATATAAATTTATATATTATATCATAATATATAATATATAAAAACTCCCAGGAAGGGCTTTCGCCCAGGATTACACGAGCCGCCCACCTTGGTTAGGTAGACAGATTTAATAATATATATATATATATAATATATATATATATATATATATACTATATATTATTATTATATAACTATATATATATATATATATATATATATTTGATATCAATATATATTGATATATATCTCTATCATATATCAAATATCAAAGAGTCAGTAATGTCAAGTTTACATATCAGTATAATATATATATATATATATATATATATATATATATATATATATATATATATATACTAATATATATATATATATACTACTATATATATTAATATATATATTATTTTTTTTTTATATACCGATATAATATATATTATATATATATATATAATATATATATATATATATATTAATAATATATATTATATATATATATATATATACATATATATATATATATAATATATAATATATATATATATATATATTAATATATATATATATTATATATATGTAATTTTCAGAAATATATGTAGTTAAACCTTATGTTATGTTGGTTTATTTGAAAATTCTTTTAGGTCATCTTTTCTAAGATTATTAAATATGCAGATTCATTTTCCAGTCTATTGGTTATTAAAAACTTCAGGAATATTAATAATACTTTGTTGTTACACCTCTAGAAATATTTGTCTTGCCAGCCAAGTAAGTCAGTCATGAAGTTTTTAAGGTAGATTTAATTTTTTTTAGTAACAGAATTATGATGCGTTGTGGCTTTCATAATTGTAGTATATTTTATTATTGATTGAAAGTGGGATATTTTCTTGCCATTTAATTTAATACTTATCAGTATGATTATAAGCATTTGTAATGTAAAGGGTTGGAATTTTTATTGTAATTATGCCTTTTTAGTTATCCAAAGCTGCTATTGATAGTAATTTGTATAAGAAATCAAATATCAGAATATTAAAATTTAAGATTTTATGACAAGTTTAAAGATTTTTTCCAGTGAAATTACATTATAAATTGTATAGCCATTAATTTTGTAATGCAAATTTTTTTTTTGTGTTTATAATGAAACACTAAATAACCGCTAAATATAAGTAAAGTTGAAATATTACTAGTTGAATCACTCTCTGAATTTATTTTGATGTAACACTTCTAAATCACAATTTCTTCGCAGCTATTTACAGTTGAATCATATTTGTAAAATGTTCATATATAAAGTTATTGATGATAATGAAATATTTTATTAGCATTTGTATGGTTGTGTATATCAGATGTATGAAAAGCTCTTAAAAACATCAAATTCTGGTGATTTCAAAATATATTAAAAGCATTTGTATGGTTGTTTATCATATGTATGGTAAACTGTTAAGACTTCAAATGCTCATTCTATTTTGATTAATAAACTTGAAATTGTTATTGTATATTTAGTTCAAGTAGTTTATCTGTTGTACATGAACACAAATAGTTTAATTATAGTTTCATGTTCAATGGTTTCTGGTTTAATAGTTTTAGTCTGAAAATTTTTTCTTGCTGAAGAATATGCTAATATTTTAACTGTTTGGTTATATTATATTTTATTTTAAAACTTTCTCTACACATTTTAAATTTACTTTAAATACTTTTAACTAAAAACTAATCAAAGACACTTTTAAAGATAAAAAATATATTAAGGAAGTGTTAATTGTTAAATCTTACTTTTGGAAGGTATTGTATTTTCTCAAAGTATATTCTCTTTTAAATATATACTTTTCATTTTATGAATTTAAATATGTTTCCTTTTGTTTTATTTTAAACCATCACATTATGTTGACACTGTTTTTTATACTTCAGATAAACAATCTTGCTTGTATATTTTTTTTGAAAAGTATCATTTATCTTCATGAGTTGTTAAAGATTTTTTTTTTTTTTTCAGATTAATTTTTCTGTCAATCAGAATTGCTCAACTGACTGTGATAAACCATGGCTTATTTATGGGAAAAAAGAAGATAAAAATTCTACTGTCCATTACCTCTATAGTGCAATGAAATTACCATCATTTGTTATAGCAGTATCTGTCCTAGAAGCTGAACTTAAAGTTAATTGGACTGAATTGCAAGAAGGAAAACCTGGAGCTATTTACTTTACCAAAGTCCCTGAAAATATCTTTGGGATATCTTTTCAGACAGTAAGTAATTATTAATGCCATTATTATTATTATTATTATTATTATTATTATTATTATTATTATTATTATTATTTATTATTATTATTATTATTATTATTATTATTATTATTATTATTATTATTATTATTATTATTATTATTATTATTATTATTATTATTATTAGCACATTCTCTGACAAATCATGCAAAAAAGCACCTGACCCTCACTGATTTTCATGAAACTCGGTATATATATTCATCTTGGCAGAAACCTACCTTCCTGAAAATTTGAGGTCCCAATACCTTTTTGGGGTTTCGGCAAACCTAATTTTATTCAAAGATATATAACTTTGGATCTATTTAAGCTAGAAGAAAATTTCAAAATATATTCTAATTTCTAAAGGGAAATAATAGCTCTTATCAAAATGTATTGAATTATAAACCTGTCAAATTAAAATTTTAAAAAATACAAGGTGTTGAATAAAAATTTCTGCCCCACCCCCTTTGTCGACTGATATATTAAAAATTAATTTCTCTTCCTAAAGTTTAAACATTGTTTTATCATATTATGAAATAAAAGGTAGTTTATTTTCTTTTAAGTAACTACTTTTTAATCTTCATAAAAATGAAACTATAAAAAATTAAATATTGGCAGAAATTTTTTTATTTTATTTTCAAAAATAATTTTATTTAGAAATACGATATAAAATTATTAAAATTAATGTATTATTATTATATTATGTTTTACAAAGCAATAAAAAAGAAAATTAAGAAAAATAATCCAATTTTACTGTAAACTCATTCACATCTCTAGTTTGACTAACAAAACTCTTCATTTTGGCAAGCCTAACTTGTAGATTTCATTTGAATTACAGTTTTAACTAGTTAAATTTGAACTATTTTCAATTTCAAAGTAAGGATTTAAACTTGGTGTATTTTTTTAATTTCCCCAAGTTCGTAGTTGGTACGAATATAGTAACAAGTCTTTTAATGTATTTGGGGCATCATTTTATTAATCCAAAAGTTTTATGGATATCAGAGGCTTTGTTACTACTTTATTTTGTTTTAAGAATGAATTTCAAAACACCTGGTGGTATCTTACTTTCATGTACTACTCATGTTTTCAGAAATAAGTAGTTCCAATACAGCAAATTCTAAGTTATTTGAAATAAACTTTTCAAATTTAAACATACGGTATAAAAGATATCAAATAACTTTCATTAAAATCTCACAGAACATAACACATTCTGTGGTGCGTATATATATATATATATATATATATATATATATATATATATATATATATATATATATATATATATATATATATATATACTATATATATGTATAGGAATATTTGTAGATTTTGATCGGCAATATCCGGTATCCGGCCAAGTTTTTGACTATCCGGTATCCGGCTGGATAACCGGATAATTACTTCCCTAGTAGGTTCTTCCTCGTTTGGGGAAATATTCCAAATAATTTGAAAATATATATATATATATAATATAAATATATATATATATATATATATATATATATATATATATATATATATATATATATATATATATATATATATATATATATATATATATATATATGATTAAGGTGTGTACCGAGTCCGTCCGCCGGAATTCGCCGAATTTGACATTTTCTGGTTCCAGCCGGAATTTTTCAAAATTCTGGTAAGAACCGGAATTACTAATGTACTTGATAATTAAAAATTTGCTGGAAGGGATTTATTTTACATAACCCATAGCCCATCTTTTAACAAAATATAATGGTAGCCTTGTGTAGTATAGTATTCATACACAGTGTATTACATACCTACAATATTATTGAAATAAAGTTTACTCAAATATCTCAAAATATAGGATAATAAGATACTCATCAAATTCAAATTTAAAATCCAAAATCAAATACTATATATATATATATATATATATATATATATATATATATATATATATATATATATATATATATATATATATATATATATATATATATATATATATATATATATATATATATATATATATATATATATATATTTTATTATTATTATAAAGATATATATATATATATATATATATATATATATATATATATATATATATATGCAATGGAATTCAAAGTCCAATTTTTCAAACTGGCTCGTAAGCCAGTGAGTAGTTAAAGAAATAAATGACTCGCTAATATTTAGCTATCCATATATCTGTAGTAAATGATATCTTTGATCAGCCTTAGATAACTTCTGGAATACTGCTGATCTCAATTTACTGATGAGTGGAGAAAACTACAAAAAAATTCTACTAGAAATAAGATATTTTTGCTGAAGATGGCAACAAGTTCTAGGAGTCCCTGCTCTTCAGTGACTGTGAATGGCTGGTTACTCATTGCAATAAAATTTATTATTTTCTGAAGAATTGCCTGTGATTTGGGGTCATTGATATGGCAAATTTTTTGGGGAAGAAATTTTCCTCAAAACTCACTTGTTTCACGGCCGATCTTTCGCTATTTTTTGGGTGTCTCAGTGTTCTAGAAAAAAAGAGGATTCTCCTTTACTATCCAATTGTTGCTGACTTCAGATATTCTCTTCAGTGATGATTTTCCATATGGTTATGAAGTGGCATTGTATTAAATGTTTTGGTGAACTACCTAGTTTTATTTTTTTTGTGGCATATTTTACACACTCTATTAAAGATTTTGCAACATTACATTAATAACAAAATATTTGATTTAATGATGGCATTTTAAAACAATTTTTTGAGGTTATTATTATGACAAAATCTGTAATCAATTAATGAATAAAATCTTTATCAATATATATATATATAGCATATAGTATATATATGGTATATATATATATATAGCATATATATATATATATATATATATATATATATATATAGTATATATATATATATATATATATATATATATATATATATATATATATATATATATATATATATATAAGATTTTATATTGAAAGTTATATAGAACTATTTTTTTACGTTTCTTTATAGTTAAAGGAAAGTCTATTAGAAATTCCGTTCCGGGCCGGACCCGCCGAATTTTTTAGATTCGCTAATTCCGTTCCGGCCGAACCGAAAATTTCAGTTCCGTACATCCCTAATATATATATATATATATATATATATATATATATATATAAAGAGTATATATATATATATATATATATATATATATATATATATATATATATATATATATATATATATATATATGGCCAGTATCCCTAAAAAGTGCTAAAAGGGCTGTAACTAGAAACTATAACATATACAAAATAAATATCATTTTATTAATCAGGAGACATTTTTACCGCAGAAATTAAAAAAATAAATTAATTTATTCTAATATTTATTAATAACTCCATATTAATATTAGTAAAAAGTGCAGGCTCTGATTGACTTGAAAGACCTTGAAAGCTGCAGTCTCGAGAGAAAAGTTGCCAAATGTCGCTTTTAGAGTAATTGGAGAAAATAGTATTTTTTTTTCTCTTTTTATATCCTTCTTAGTTCGGAAACACGTGAGGACAGAGTGTACTAAGCCTCCTGCCGTCCCCCGTAGGCCGAGAAACCCTGACTCTCTTTATCGTTCTTGTTTACCCGTGGATATTCTTTTTAAAAAAAAAGAAAATTCAACATTTGCAACTTTCCGTCTCACTGGAGTAAGCCGCATCTTCGATTTATCAAAAAACTGTAAATTTTCATCAATTTTAAACAATTTTAATTTTTAAAAGCATTATTTTTTTTTATTTTTTTAATTTCTGCGGTAAAATGTCTCCTGATTAATAAAATGATATTTATTTTCGTGTACCTGTTATAGTTTTTTAGTTACATGCCTGGCCTTTTCGGGATGCTGACCATATAACCTTATTAATGTTGAAACAATAATTAATAATTTTACACACTCACTGGTCGAAAAAGATATATATATATATATATATATATATATATATATATATATATTAGTGGTGGACGCATTAATCGTCATCGTCATCAAGCATCGTGGCAAAAATCGCATATTTTTTTAAATCGTTATCGTTATCGCTTCACGGGTAAATTTCTCAAATAATATTTTGCCGACACTGAACTAATATTAAGAATTTTTGAATAATATTAAAACTCAATAATAATAATAATAATAATAATAATAATAATAATAATAATAATAATAATAATAATAATAATAATAATAATAATAATAATAATAATAATAATTATAATAATTATAATATATATATATGTGAAGAAAGATAGATATATATATATGTGTTATATATATATAATATATATATATATATATATATATATATATATATATATATATATATATATATATATATATATATCCATTTTGCTTATGGTATGTATGACATTCCAGTGACTAATGGTTCGCCTTTCTGTTCTGCGTTCATATCCACACTCATCCTCCAGACAACATCTTATATACACCAACTTATATCCACACCCTTCTTTTAGACAATATCTTACAGACATCTCTCTCCCTTATATCCTCATCCCTATCCCTACTACTCATATCCCTGTGTGTCGTAGAAGGCGACTGAAGAAGGGACGGTGGTAGCTAGGTTACTGCCTACTACCACTTATCTTTTTGCCAGAATGCAAAGACGATGTACCCTCGGAGAAGGTCGTGACGTTACGAAACCAAAAAAACAAAAATATAAAAAAAATCAAAAAAATCACATTGATTTTTTAAAAAAAATCAAAAAAATCACCAAAATTGCCATCCCTGGATACAACATATATTGGAAGGGCAAATTTGATTTGCTCGCTGTGACTGAAACAAAGATGAAAGGAAACGGTGAAAATGAGTTTGTGTTGGTGTGGAAAGAAATGAGAGGGGGATAGAAGGATTTGCAATTCTGATGAGTGACTTGTGGTAGAGAGCTATGGTAGATTTTGTGTGTGTGAGTACTAGAATTCTAAAGGTTAAATTTAAGTTTGAAAAGGTCAAAATTTGTGTGGTTGTGACATATGATCCATCTGAGGGTGCAATGTTGAAGAGAGTACGATTTTCTGGGATAATCTGAATGATGTTTGATGGGGGAATAGAGATTCAGTTCATTTCTGCCAGATCTGCCCATTCAAGGATTTTTTTACAGTTGTCACCACCACTCACGGGCAGAGCTCTATTCAAGGAGGGGTGTAGTACGCTCAAAAGTTCACCCTCTAGCGCAAATTACGCATATGAGCACAGACGCAGGCTTTAAAGTGAGGAGATTAAATTCAGCAGAAATACAGAAGATGGAAGAGAAATCCACAAAACAGAGGCAGGAAAGAAGGAGGCACCACAGCAAACTAGCCTGAGAGTTACCAATGTCAACACAATACTCGTGGGCGGAGATACAGCACCTATTGTGCTAAGAAGGCGTCGTAAAGGTGGTGGTACGCGAAAGTGATAAGTTCCCTAATCACTTGCCACTGCGGTACCTATAGGATAGAGATGAAGCCATCTCGCTGCAAAGATAGAGGGTCAAGTGAACTGGAAAGTACAGAACAGTTTATGAGCCTTTTCGTTGACTTGACCCTGTCCAAAAGCCGGGTGAAACCAGAGCCTCCCCCAGATATGTGAGAGCAGTACTCCATACATGTATGGATGAGACCTTTGCATAGCTGGAGCAGCAGAGAAAGGGAAGAAAGTCTCATGTCTAAACAGAACTTCCAGTTCTTTGAGGCCGCCCTAGCAACCGCGTTGTGATGTGAGGTTTCCCAGACATTTTTTTGTTCGTGTTAAGGCCAAGGATGTTTAAGTATTGTCAACAGGAGAGACGACAGAACCGTCGAAAGAGACAAGGGAAAGTTAGAAGGTATTTTGAAGAAGGAGATGTAGAAGTTGAGTTTTAAAGAATTGAATTTCACAAAGTTATTTCTATCCATCAGAGGAATAAAATCGAAAGATTAAGACGAGAGGCAATTCCAGAAGTAAAGGTGGGAGTAGAATTGATATGAGTTGAAGAATGAAGGGGTCGAGTCATCGGCATACGTGGATAGAGCGAGGTGCAGGTGAGAAGATCATTAATGAAAAGTGGAATAAGTAGGAGATAAGACAGAACCCTGAGGAACACCTCACTATTGACAGAAAAGAAGAAGAAGTCGCCCATCAACAAACAAGTCGATATTGAGCGCATTTGAAAGAAAGATATAGATATAGTAAGCAAAGAGAAGGAGGAAACTCAAAGGAGGGGAGTAGTGACGTGTGCCATACTCAGTCAAATGCTTTGATGTCAAGCCACCCACCCAAGTCCCGTAGTTCCCAGAGCGAAACCATAAATCGTGTTAAATAGGGAATACACGCCAGTAGACTTCTGTGCAACGAGAGCCGTACTGGCGGGATCGGAGTGAGTTTCCAGATATGATTTAAGAAGTGAGTTGAGAAGGGTTTCAAAGATCTTAGATAGAATACAAGCTAAGAGTTACAGGGCGATAGTTAGAAGGATCAGAGCGGCTTCCTTTTTCGGAATAGGTTGACATGTGAGAGCTTCCAACACTGAGGGAGGGAAAGTGCTAGTATTGAGAAATAGAGAATATAGTTGAACGAGAGGCCGAAGCAATTAGCCTTTTCAGTTGGAGAATTAGCAACACAATGATCAGATCGAATAAGAAGAGGAAAGGCAGATTTATAGAAGTTGCTAGAGATGAAAGATTTGTCAGTAGGAGAACCAAAGAGGTTAACGCATTTTCCCTTGATGAAAGCCAGCTTTGCTCGCCGAAGAGTATCCCTGCAACCCATTTCTAGCTGAATGAAAATTAACGAGTGATAGGAGAACGAGGAATTTTCCACACGCGAGAAATGTCTCTGCTCCAGCCGGCTAGCAGCAAGTACCACTGCAACCATGGATTATGAGGGAAAGAAAGATTTAGTTTTAGAAGGAATGAATGAGGAAAGAAAAATTTAGCTTGAAGAAGAATGAACCTGCTCATCCCATCAACGACTACAGCTCCTATCTTTTAAATCCTTATACATCCATCATTATTCTTTTGAGGTAGCCAATTTGCTATCATCTGCAAACTTGAACTCACATTTAAGTCCCTGGTCTAAATATTTATACATGTATGAAGAACAGCCACTTGACCTAAGTAAACGTTATCGTGGACCACCACGTTATACTTTTCATTTCCATTAATAAATACTTTTCATTTTCATTGATTAACTATTATTATTATTATTATTATTATTATTATTATTATTATTATTATTATTATTATTATTTTTGGCTTAGGTTATTTTGTTATTATTATTATTATTATTATTATTATTATTATTATTATTATTATTATTATTATTATTGAGACTTAAGGAATCAAATATTTTGATCGCTAAAATAATTTCGGGAGGTTGAACCCCCTGACCCTCCTGTCTACAGCCTTATATATATATATATATATATATATATATATATATATATATATATATATATATATATATATATATATATATATATATATATATATATATATATATATATATATATATATATATATATATATATATAGAGAGAGAGAGAGAGAGAGAGAGAGAGAGAGAGAGAGAGAGAGAGAAAGAGAGAGAGAGAGAGAGAGAGAAATAGATAAAGAGAGGCACAGACTAATCGTCATCGTCATCATCATCGGCAAAAATTTCATAATCGTTCCATCACTAATATATATATATATATATATATATATATATATATATATCTATATATATTTAAGACAGATATATATATATATATATATATATATATATATATATATATATATATATATATATATATATATATATATATATATATGTTGGGTACCAATGTCATTATTTTATTCACCATTTATGTTTACAGTACATTGCACAATACATTTTATCTGAAATTTGGTGGTGGCACGTTTCATAAATTATATTCATTATAACTTAAGCTTAAGAAAATTTGCGTAAAAGAAAAAGAATAAAAAATTGTTGATTGTTGAATATTTAATCATTTGCTAAAATCTCTTTATTTTCAAAAGCATTAATTAGATGCTTTAATTCTGCTTAAAACTTTCCTGCAGTCAACATCCCTGCTTGAATTTTCTTTGTTGTAAGGTAAAGATATTTGTGATTACCGGAGCCGCCCCTTTTTTGTCTGCTCCGGTTCCGGGTTCACCCCCGAAAAAAATTCTACTCCGGCTCCACCTTCAAAAAAAATATTATGCCTCCACCCCCCCAAAAAAATCGGCTCCGGCTCCACCCAAAACCTTGAGGCTCCACAGCCCTATTTAGTATTTACATATAGCTTTCGCATTAAGTTCTCTCGAACCTAAGGTATTTATCTAATGTTAAAATATATGGTAAAAAATATATTTATAATGGAATTAAGCTACCAAGACACATATTAATGCAATTTTTACCACCACAATTTTATTCTCACATTTAAGTATTGTAATTACTAAATAGTAATTACCACTGCATATTTTAACGTGTTTAAGCATTGTATTATTTACCACTATATATACGCACATTCACAGAAATTTATAATAAAAAACACTGGAATTTATTCTCTAAATGTTACCCGCCTTCAGTGATAAAATATAAAAATCAGAGCAAATGTCAGGGCACAAAACTTGATAAAATGCAATGTTGGAAATAAATATACGTCTGCTATTAAGAAAAAGTGGTGCTACGAATAAATGGTCAATATCGATTATAACTTTATAAGACAATCGAGAACTAAATATTATCGATATTGAGAATCGGTCGATTAATAGTAACACTCAATATCATTTGTAATATTGATAAATGTTACATCAGAAATAAAAGAAACCTGTTTAAAACATGATCCTTTGCAAAAAAAATACTGATTTTTCGGTGTTGCTGCCAGACATACAAATATGGTCAACGTTTAAAAATTTGTGGACTAAATTTTGGTATTCCACTGAAATTCCAAAAATTTTTTTTTTCGGTGGTCCCCACCTATGGAATGATATAGGCACCGCTAACTTCAAATTCACAACATTTTTCAAATTATCGCAATCGTAATTCCGCAATTTATTTGGTATTCCGCCGAATTGCGGACTTATATTGTGGAATATTCATTTCTTGATATAATATATATATATATATATATATATATATATATATATATATATATATATATATATATATATATATATATATATATATATATATATATATATATATATATATATATATATATATATATATATATATATATATATATATATAAAAAAAAATCATAATTAATATATATATATATATATATATATATATATATATATATATATATATATATATATATATATATATATTCTACACCATCTCCCAGGTAGGACTTTCGCCCTGTCAGTTGGGCCAGCATCTTCTTTCCTTTGGCCTCGAAACTCTTTAGATCCTAGAGCACTCTAAAAAACTCTTTCGGCCCAATGGTTTTCGATGCTAATCCTTGAGTTATATACTCAGGTAGGGTTTTCACCCTTTCAATGGAACTAGCATCTTCTTCCATTTGGCCTCTAAAATCGTGTTTCTAGGCGCAAAAGTTTCCGATGCTGGTTCAGGAGTTTTTGAAGCAAAAGTTAAGGGTCGGGTTGTAGCCCTGTCACCCTAGAGCTGTGCGAAGAAAGTCTTCTTATGTCCTGACTGCGACAAATATCCATTCTAATAATAATACTTATTATTATTTTAGAAAACTAAACAGATATTTATTTTAAGTAGAGATATATATATATATATATATATAGTATATATATATATATATATATGTAGATTTATATATACATTCATATATTAGGATGGAGTGCAAAAAAGCCGAATACCGAATACCGAATATTCGCTAAAAGTATTCCGCCTATCAATATTCGGCCGAATAATCACTTCGCTATTCAGCCGAATAGTTATTTCAAAGTTCTGTCATCCATTTAATGAAAAATAAAGAAAACACACTGGTTAACAAAAAAAGGTGAAATTTTTCTTGGATGGACTTTTGTAGCAGATATACATAGTAATTCGGAGGTGCTGATTCCATATATAGCTCTCGGATTGCTGCATCCCGTTTTCGTGCAATCATGGATCCCTATTTTTGCATATTCCTAGGAATGACAAAATTCATGTCGCACTACGTAGGCTGTATAGACGTTACCTTCCGCATATACCTACAATAGCAGCAAGTTTACTGCGGTCGATATTCCTGAAGGTAGTAACTTTAGTACGTCTACATGTATGGTTGCCAATGACCTGGATGATGTCTATCATCCATCTGAAATACAGTCGGATGGTCCGTCATTGTTCACCCAGGGTGAACTGAACGATCTTGTATGAGAGTTGCATTTGCCGAAGTTGTCCTGAGCTGTTGGCTTCGAGGTTGCATGAAAAATGACTACTGGACCATGGCACAAGAGTAACATTTTATCATTTTATCGTAACAGAGAAGCAGAGCTGCGGAGGCTCTTCCAGTCAGATGGTAACCTTGTGTATTGCAGTGAAGTTACAGGCCTACTACTCGCTATGGGACTCCCAGCATACGATGCAGGGCCTACTACTCGCTATTGACACTTCCAAGAGCAGTTTAAAGTGTGTGTTGTTACACAACGGCAACAGGTATGCTTCGGTTCCAGTAGGGTACTCGGTACGGATGAGAGAGGAGTATGCAAAAATCAAGACAGGTTTGAGAGGCTACAATATCAGGTACATGGATGGTAATATGCGTCGACCTCAAAATGGGAAACATTTTGCTCGGTCAGCAAGCAGGTTTCACCAAATATCCCTGCTTCCTGTGCTATTGGAACAGCCGGGCGGCAATGGATCACTGGACCAAAAGAGAATGGCCACTGAGGGAAACCTTGACGCCAGGTGACAAGAACATTGGACGTGAACCACTTCTACAGAGAGAAAACATCATCTTACCACCACTACACATAAATCTTGGTTTGATTTAACAATTTGTGAAGGCCCTGGACCATGATGGTGAATGCTTCCGCTATATATGCTCAACGTTTCCTGGTCTGAGTGACGAGAAGAAAAAAAAGCTGGGATATTTGATGGTCCACAAATACGGACACTCCCGTGATGCTGCCTTTGCTACAACAATGACTGTGTTAGAGGCAAGAGCGTGGAATGCTTTTTCAGATTTATCACATAATTTTCTGGGGAACAGGAAAGCCAAGAACCACTAACATTGTGCAGGAGCTGCTAGACAGTTTTCATTCTCATGGATGTAGAATGAATATAAAGGTGCACTACTTACATTCTCACCTAAGAAAATTTTCGGATAACCTAGGCGATGTTAGTGATGAGCAGGGTGAACGCTTCCATCAAGATCTAAAGTTCATGGAAGGACGTTACTAGGGCAAGTGGGATATCAATATGATGGCCGACTATTGTTGGAGCTTGATGAGGGATATTCAGACGCTATGCACAGTAGATCGTCTATGAAGAGAAAGTTACTACCATCGTAGGTATGTTTACATTAACTAAACCCATTCCTTCTATTACATTCATTGTTTTCTCCCATATTACCTTTATCTGATAGTTGTACTATATGTTAACATATATCTAATAAAGAAGGGTATCATAATATTAAGATTTGTTTCTCTCCTCATATACACTAATATATATATATGTATATTTTATATCTATATATATATATATATATATATATATATATATATATATATATATATATATATATATATATATATATATATATATAGTTATATATATATATATATATATATATATATATATATATGTACTA
>JABUQX010017393.1:20000-37297 GCA_015478945.1 Trachelipus rathkii | reverse complement strand
GACATTAATGAAAGAAAAAGAAGAGATGGATCAACATCAGGACAGATAATTACCCATCCTTTAATAAATTTCTTTAGATATTAAAATTTTAGAAGATATTGATATTACTTCATTAAATTGTTAATTGAAATTAATATCTTCTCTGATCAAGAAGGATCATTAAAAAAGAGAAGAATAAAAAACAAAGATTTGATTTACAGAGGAAATTTCAAAAAGCTGAAATTTTGCTGCCACAATGATAACATGCATGAAAAACAATAGATGCTTCTTACAACCCAAAATCACAGACTGTATATATTATATTATATATTCACTATATATATATATATATATATATATATATATATATATATATATATATACTAATATATAATATATTATATATTATATATATATCATATATTAAATATATAATATATATATATATATATTATATATATATATATGTATACAGGTGTTTGAACAATTCATGTAAAATTTACAAAATTCATACGGGAAAATTTTAAAAAGATTATTTGGACCCTTAAAGAGAAATAGAAGTCCCAAATCAGATACAAGTAGAAAATCAGGAAATTTCGGGAAAATAACTGCTTCGCTTCAAGGCGACTTCGTAAATTTTACCCATATTTTAAACAATATTAATAAATATTACATATATATATATATAGTTAACAATATATATATATATATATATTTATATTTATTATATAATAATATATATAATATAATATATATAAATAAAATATATTATATATATATATATAATATATATATATATATATATATATAATTCATAAAAAACAAAAATTTAGAGTTTAGACTCCAGAAATCAGAATTTTAGCACTTTACCTTGTTTGAAGAAGGTAAAAGTAAAATCCACAGAATTAAGTTATTATGAAGAAGAAATTATATGAAGAACATTGTCCTTAATCCAATAGACCAGAAATGAAGATTTTCTAAAGAAAATCTCATAAAAAACTAAAATAAGAAAAAAGTTCTTTTTCCAAAAGAACAAAAAGAACAGACGTTAAGTGAACAAATTATTAAGGAAAAAAATTGATATTTTTCAAAATAATAAAACTCTTATGAAGAAGAGGTTACACAAGCCAACCTAAGTATTAAATTGAAGGAAGGTTTAAGGACAAAAGACAGAAGAAATTAATTATCGCTTCAGTATTATATAAGAAAAATAATGAAGTACTAGATTTAAATTCAAGAAATCTAGATAGAATACTAGAATAACATTTTTATTCTAGCAAATTTTTAAAATAAGAACTTTAAGAAAAAGTATGAAGTTTTGAAAATACACTTTATTATGACATTTTTTTCATTTTCCTTATATTTTAGGAAATAAATTCGTTTAATTTTGTTGTTATGAAAACTTACCATATTATGTTGCACTAATTTTGCAAAGAATTTAGCATATTTGATTAAATCATTTCGAAAGAACTTTAAAGAACCAAAAGCTTATATCATTAATAAATTCTCATAAAACTTGCAAAAGCTCAGGTGAATACAAAAGTTTTTTTACAGTATAGGAGAATAAAACAGACATTTGCAAATGTTATAGAAGAAGCTGGAAATATTCTTTTAAAATATTCCATGAACCATTAGTGTGAAATGAGAAAACCTATTCTTTGGAACTTACAATCAATTTTTAGAAAAGCGATGATAAGACCAATAGGTGCTTGATCATGGAACATTGATAAAAGGTGTTTATTTATTAATTATTAATTATTAAATGTCAAGTAAAAATAACATTATTTTCTTATTTCCTACATAGTTATAGTAGGATAAAGCAAAAAGAAAAAGGAAAATTAGAATTTTTACTTATATTTAACATCTAGCTTTACAGAAAAGAACCTAGGTTAAATTTTTGAAACAGAAGGTGGGAACTAGTGATTTAATTGAATTAGAACTACGTTTAGTTATAGCTATATCTTTAATATAAGGGTTTATTTAAATACTGAGAAAGGGTGGGGGAAATCATCTTTGGAAGCAAGAGTTCTGTGTGTATGAAATTTGTTTGTGATTGTATATTAGGGTGGAATGAAAACCGGCCTAAAAAATTTTTTTTCGATTTGACATTTCTAATAGCGGCCAAAAGTTGCCTTTTAGATTCATAATAAAGATTACAAAATTTCATTGCTCTACTACAATGTTTTGAGGTGCCGCAAAGAGCCTAAAAATTTGAAATTTTTTAGAATTTAATAAAAATTCAAAATTTGGTTGCGTATATTTTTATTGAATTTATATACAGTTGTAAACATTTACTGGAAAGTAATGCAATGTCTTCTTAGATTAAAAAAAGAAAGAGAATCTGCACAAAATATTATGCGCAGTAAAGAAAATTGACGTTTAGAGCAACATTTTTATATTTCTCTTTTTTACAATTATATTTACTTCCTCCCAAAGTTTCAGTTAATTTAAATAAAAGAAAAATGAAACATATTTACAATCGCATATTATGTGGTACATGCATACAAAAAATTCTTTATAATGAGAACCAAAAACATGTAAATCAATTAAATCCTTGATAAGATTAATAATTTCCAACGTTTGAAAATTTTTGTTTTTATGACACTGCATTGGCACATTGAAATGTATTTTGAAATGAATTTTGGCATTTTTTTCATTGACGTAACAAAATTTTTGCATTAATAAAAAACTTTCCTTGAAGATGATCTACAGACAGACAAAAAAGATGACTCATTAACTAGTTTAACAGCTCATTTACATGACTTGTGGTTGTGACATGGGAACCTGGAGGAAAGTCAAATTAACAGTTGATTCTGATGTTGTTCATAATGAATTGTCTTTAGGGAAATCACACTATATCACTGCCAAACCCAAAAAAATATACCTTTGTATTGGGGGCTCTGTGATTTTAATGTCATACCATAGGATCATTATTAAATGTAATTCTTTAGCAGTCAAATCGATTATTTGAGAATTGTGAACTTTCAAATTTTCACGTTCCCTCCTCTGCCTTGGCTTTAGAAGTACTGCGCCAAACAAGCTCTCTTATATGATTTGCGCTCATGCGCATAAACATGGAACAAAAGAATATTTTCCGCAAGCAGCAAAGTATCCGTATTCTACAAAACCCGTACAACTACACAATATTGATAACTTAGATATATTAATCTATCTTTTTTTAAGATTCAGTATTTAGACATTCGTGAGTTTAAGGAATAAAGCGACTTCTCCAAAACGAGCACGCAAAAACACAGATCCCGAATAACTTAGAAAACAATTATCACATGATCATCGAGCGCACGACACACAGTCCAGACAGCAATACGCTCCAAGGCCACAAACAAGCTAACACCTCGCACAAACAATCATCCACAGTGACATCGACACAGAACCAAAACAACTGAAATTCAACGAGACTCAACAATACAAAGAATTAGATCACCAGAATATTGAAGGTTGTTGAGTAGGTTTTTTCAGTTGCCAGAGTACAATCGAAGTAATAGAATCAAGTAACTAAAAACAGAAACTAAGATAAACTCGTCATAAGTCATCTGAGTTAACAGGTTTTCCAGGGTTTTTTACAATAGGTCACACAGTAACACGCCGCAGACGTGACCCCCCCAGAGCAGCAATCTGTACGACAACACTCTAGCAAGATGCAACTCCACGGGCACACGCACGACCACAAATCCCAATACCACATCAACCATATAACATTTTCCATTAAGTATTGTCTGATCTCGGAAAAACAACCTTATCAACACTATACGCCTGGTCAAACTCATATAGTAATAATGAAAAGCGAACAGATAACTATCAACTTTAACAAATAAGGTAAAAAAGGGAGTACCACAGGAACCAGCTCATTACAGTTATTGCAGATGCTTAACCTAAGTTTCCTTCAAACTCAATTAGGACCCTTAGTTTCCCATCTAAAGAATAAAGAGGTGACGTAAAGGCAGTTCGTTATCATGGAAATAAGCAAACTAACCATTGCAGTGATCTTCCTATTTTGTTTTCCAACAATGAAATCACACCATTATTGACTCCAGCATTTACAACTGTTCCATCACGTCCAATCGCGGTAAAATTCAAAAGTTGTTTCGTTATGTTCGTCTATTTCGGGAAAAAACTCAATTATACTCTCTGCAATACATTTCCAGTTACCAGATTCTGGTGTTACGATGGCCTAAAAACTCTTGAATTTGATACTTACTGATTAGCGAAACGTGCTCTTGTCTTTTCAGTAACCATTTTATAAAACTGTAGTTCCTTTCTTTTTGAATAATTCTCTGGGTTTTCCGTCATCGAAAAACAACCCTATTTCGCGTTATCAGACCCTGACTGTCTTGAATGAAATGCATTTTCCCGGTTCTTTGATCTTTCTACGTCTATTTTCACTCGATATCTATTACTTTAATTTTGTCATCATTATTTATTAAAATTTATTATTCCTGCAAAGTAACGCTTGCTATTGCTGCAGCAGCTCTATCAGATATTCCTATGCGATCACATGTGGATGCAACAGACGGCAGTTTAATACGCATTTGAGCTATTTTTATGGTTCTTGTAATGAAATGAAAGACCGTGAGTTAAGTGATGAGGTAGTAGCGGAAGAAAGCCTATTTGTTCTTCAATCACATAACAGTTCAGGCCTTTTCTGATCACTTCCTTATCTTCTTGCCGTTGCTGTCATCACTATTCAGTAAACGTTGATATCATTGTGGTATTTTGTGAATCTTTCTCGAGTAAATTTAA
Source organism: Trachelipus rathkii (assembly GCA_015478945.1). Lineage (NCBI taxonomy): Eukaryota > Metazoa > Arthropoda > Malacostraca > Isopoda > Trachelipodidae > Trachelipus > Trachelipus rathkii. The sequence goes on along the minus strand of JABUQX010017393.1, from coordinate 32,560 downwards.
ATTTCCTCTGTAGTTCTTTACTTTTCCTTGCATCTTTCAATAACAAAGCGTTTGCGGTAACCTTTTCAACCTTACCCATAACTATTTTCCTGGACGATCATTGATCTTTCAAAAATTCCTACTCTAAAAAAAAAGGACTTTTTTTCTTTTTTACAACTACATTGTTGAAGGTCTAAATGTTTGCAGGCAGCAATTATCAAATTAGAGTTTAGCATGTTCTTTAAATGTTAAAAAACTTTGAATTTTTCTAATTCTATTTACTCATTGTGTGAGTCAGGGTGATCATATATATTGAGATCACTCTACCTCCAACGACTTGTCATAGATAACTTTCATGCATTTGTAAATTTCGACCCCACTGACCAGGTGATGACTCGCGATATACGAGCTATGACTTACAGAATAGAAAGCTTTTAAACCCATCTAATTTTGATTTTCTTAGCTGAAAACTAATAACCAAGTTCACTATACACGTTGGCCCTTCTCATGATGATGACCTTGTCATAGTGTTTGAGCGTTACAGTATATTACAAGAAAATAGGTCACATGTCATTACATGCTTCTCATGGCTCTCTGATAACAATTAGCATTCTCTCGCACCCGGTCCCTAAACACTCTCAAATTCCAACTTTACTAGGGACAACTTCACCATTTGTACAGCTAGCTCTCTAAACTTATATAGTCGTTCTCAATATTGTTACACAATAGTAATTGTAATAAACGGATACACACACTCTCAAATATACCATATCACTTACATTGACCCTGAAGTCTGAAACTTAGTGAATTCTGACAGGGAAACTAACGACTACAGCTGGCTAACGAATGCCACAATTGCACATTTGAACACAAAAACGCACCGCAGCGTTATCTTTCTAGTAAAAATATTTATTTTTGGCTTATATTTATTTTTTTTTATCCTCACCCTAAAATTAACAGCCTCAAAAAAAAAGTCTGCTATATTAATAAAAAAGATCATAAAAAGTATGGACTTTTGTAATTAGACATTTTTAGTGCAAATAAGAAACTAGAGAGAAAGGTTGAATTAGAGCAAAAAATTTCAAATTTATGAAATGTTATTGTACTTGCGGCACCTCAAGGCATGCTCCGATTACCATCAAATTTTATTTTTGTCTTTTTTACATCAAAAGGCAACTTTTCCGCACTATTAAAAATTAAAAAAAGAAAATAAAAATTTTCGTTCCACCTTATTGGACACCCTTTTAGATAGGAACCTCTTCATTGATAGCTTTCAAGAACTCTAGTACATTGACATTTTGTTCACCATTCAAAGTAAGTTTTCCAGTTGCAGAAGTTAAACAACCTTTGACACCAGATAAGAAACAGAATTTGCTTTTAAATGAATCTGGACACTTCATTGAAAGTTAAATGAAAGCCAAGCAGGCCTATCCCTGTAAGAGGAAGATAGGGGTAAATATAAAGAACAGAGTAAAGGTTCTTTTATAGGTACTAGCATAGAAAAGGTTAGTTAATGGTCAGAAGTTGTGATAATTTAGACAACAATATGGAAACGAAACTTTTTAATAATTCTGTTAGAAGAACACATACAGAATCATTCGAGACTCATCTGTGAAAAAAGGACAGAGAATCCTTACTATTTTCAGAACTCAGAAATAACCAGGAATTTCATAGGACTGAAAGGATAAGCCGGTTATTCACCAAAGAGTTCTAGCAACTATTCAGGAATTGTAAATCGGCAGTGAAGACTTTACAAGGAATATTTACCGTTGGTTGCTACTTTTGAGAACTCGTAGATAAAATTAAGAAAGTAATGAAAACTTTCATTTAAGTTAAAGAACAGCCGTTTTAGGCATATAAATTGTTATATTTAGTTAAGAAATCTCTTCAGTAAGGAAGAAATTTAAATAAAATTTAAATTGAAATTTCATTAATGAAGTTAACTCTGGAAAATAATTTCAGTTAACATGGAAATTAGGAACTTTGATTTTAAAGCCCAATTGTTGAAAGGTGTGTTTAGAATCACTTGTGTTTTCTATTTTTCCATAATGAAAGAATAATTAAGACCATAAATTAAGAGAAAGGTAATTATGGTAAAAGGTTAAGATAACCCGAAAATGGATAATAACCTACCTAGGAACATTAATCCTGACAGTAATCTATCCTAATAAGGATAATAGTAAAAGTATAAGTAACTAAAAATAATATAATTATTTATAGTTCTCTTTTAAACTTAGTTGGAAAATACCTAAACGCCAAATAAAAAAGTAATTACATTGTAATTTTAAAGGTTTTTAAATTTGCAGATGTGGAAATACCATTACTTTCTGTTCATTACACTCTTCTCTGCAGATACCTCAGAAAATGTTAAAGAAGGTGTATAATGATAAAAACTGATTCATAAGAAACCGTCCAGAGAACAACAAGAAAAGAAATTGAATCTTCATAGTCATAATACTACAGAAACACATTGAAATTTATACGTTATTTATCAGAAAAAAATAAATAACACATATAATGATAATTCATACGTTATTTATCAGAAAATATAAATAACACATAAAAGGATAGTTCATACGTTAGAAAATAGATAACACATAAAAGATTATGAGTTCATATTTTACTTGCAGAAATATTTTCAGATTTATCTTTTAGTATTTCTATATAAAGAAAAATAATCTTTTATATTTTATATAAGAATATATATTTTTTAAGAATATTAGCAGAAAATTAACAGAAAACTTCACATATTTTAAGTGAAGACTTTTAAAAGAAACATTGTTTAGAAAACAGAGGACTAACATCTGGCTGAAAACAGATTACTTAGCAAGATGTTTAAATTTGTAGAAAGAACAACCAGATTATCCTGGCAAAGAATTGAATGTGATATTCGCAAACAGAACATAAAACTTCAAGTTTGTTCTAGAGAAGAACAAATTAATTAAGTTAAACAGAAACAAACAGAAAAACTTTAAATTTGTGTCTAAGAACAATAAAAAGAATATTTTAAGGGAGACAGTTAAAATAAAAACGGCCGTATGGAAGAGAAGAGAAGCAAGAGAACAGTACATTTATCTGTTCTTTTAACTTATTAATTGATGAGAACTGACAACAGAAGAAGTTTAAGACATTTAGAAAATTAATTTATTCATTAATAAGAAAGAAAGAAATAAATTATTAGAACAGAAAAGAAAGTAGGGAGGGGGGAAGAAAAACATAATTGAAAGGATCTCACCCAAGAGAACAGAATTTTAATTCTAGAAGAAATATAATCCTAGTTTTCTTTAGTCCTAGAAATTCTCTTGTTAGGACGAAAAAGGTTTTTAAAATTGTTAATAAAATATTTGGTTTTGACCAAAATATGTACAAAAATTTGAATTGAATTTGTAAAAAAATGGGAATGTCCTGGATTTAATATTCAGAGATAGTATAGACTAGTAAGCTTAAGATCATAAACCTTGTGAAAGATTTAGGTTATGGCAAAAATTGGAAAATTATTAGGAGAATAAGAAGAATCTGAGCTGACTGAAAACACTACCACTGAAAATTGAAAGATTGAACATAGCATTCTTCATTTGAATTTTTCATAAATTCCGACCAATTACCTGAAACAGAATACCTTCTTATAACTTTTATTATTTTCATATATAAGAAAAATATGAAAAAACACTAAGTTTATTTGTAACTTAAGTTGCATTAAATTTAAGAAATATTCAATGAGTTTTCTCTTTACTAAACTCATATCAAAGAACATTTGAATAGAATTCTTTGAAAATATTTTATTTGGAATAGAAATTTTTGTAGTCATTGTGATGAACCTAAATAGTTCCTATTAATATTAATGAAAATACAATGGATGTATTTAATGGACAAAGAAGATTAAAAGACGATGAACATTTCTACCTCTCCAAGTCTACAATCTTTAATTCCATTATCTTTATTCAGTTTATGAAATAAAATTTTTGATAAATTTAGAAAAGATTTCTAGTTAACATAATTACATCTTGGCAATTACATGATGACAGAAGTTACTAGAATTAAAATAAAAAGTTATAACTTTTTTGGACCATAAAATCTTTTCATTCAATTTCTATCATCTATCAGACAGAAGAACTAAGTTGAATTTTGGCCACTTTCATCTGAAAACTTTTTGGAAGATAAGATAGATAGTTGTAACAGCTTAATTAAAAAACAATTTCCATAATGTAATCAGGAAATTTGAAAAGATACCATTGATTAGAGATTCTTCAAAAGAACCTCATTAGTAATCTTAGCAAGGTAAGTACAGAAGAAAGAAGAATTAAACATCCAAGACTGTAACTTCAAAAGACAAAGAGAAGAACGACTGGATAGGATCAGGTCTTGACTTGAAGAGAAAGAAACCAAACATCAGGATTTATTCATCTGAGTTATACCAGAACTTCGATGTAATTACGTAAGATGTGTTAGAAAACATCATGAAGCTGGAACTATACTAATTAACTCCAAGTACATTAATAGTATGTTGTAAATAAATTAGTATGTTGAAAATAAATATTTTAACATTCTTTATACTTTTATATCCTTTAGATTTAAGTTTTTTTACTTTTATTTGCTTTACAAGAAAATAAAAAACTTTACACATTTTACATTCTTTATTCTTTTTATTCTTCAAGTTTATGTTGTATTACAAAAAACTTTACATTTTTTTTTTATTTTACATATTTTTTTTTTTATTTTTATTATTAGAATATACGTTCATATAGGTGGAACATTATAATTTTTTTTTTCAATTTTATTTCCGTGATTCTCGTTAAATAAAAAATTTTAAATAAAAATCGAAAAAACTTTTTTTTTGGAACGATATTTCATGCAACTTATTTTTATTTTTTATTTTTATTTACAGAAAATCTATAAAAAAACTAAAAATTTAAGAATATTACAAGTTTTGTTTTGTTTTAATAATAAAAATAGACACATTCAGAATTACTTTTAATTTTATTGTGCTTTTAATTTTAACTTTAACTTTTAAAAAAAAATTTGCCTTACGCTATATATATATATTTTATTAATATTTTAATATTAGAATTTTCATTAAAATCTATCAACTTTGATATCTAGGAATCTCATCAAAACTATAACAATTTGGATATGTCTAATTCAGACAAAGACTCTTTTAATTTTAATTTTCATTATAATTTCAGAAATCCTTATTAATTAAATTTTAAAATTTTTAAAACTTTATTTTTTAATTTTTTAAGTTTTTACTTATTTTATATATTCGTTTTATACAGATGCGTCGATGTTAACTAAAGTCTAAAAAACTAGCACACAAACTACTAGAATGAATAGTTAAAGCATTTCTACTTTTTGAAACATAAAAAGTATTAATGGACACTTAATTGTAGAGTAGTTTAAGATTCAAATAATCAAGAAACGTTTTTTTTGTTAAATATTTTAAATGAAGACTAGCTAACAAGTGCTAAGAAGTAATTGTTGTATAACTTTTAATTAAACGTCTTAATTAAAAAATAATCCATATAACTTCATTAATTGTAATTTATGTAATCCACCCCAAATAAACCCTAAACCCAAATATTTATTTTAATCATTTTAACGTAATGGATGAGGGCTTAGCTTAAACACATTCATTTTCAAAAGAAAGAAAAAGTATAGAAATAAATCAAAATAAAGAATATAATAATATATAATAATTTCCCATAAAATAAATATTAAATAACAAAGAATATCTGTTTTATAACACAAGACGAAAATAAAAATTAGAAATATATATACAATTATACACCACCAAGAACAGCAACGAAGAATTTTACATAATAACTGTATAGCATACAACACACATGATCATTAAGAAAGATGTCCAAGAAAAACCCACATTCTAAATAAACGATGGTTTGTGATTAAGAATATGGGGACGCCTGTAGATTATTGTCGTACCGTCCAACAATAAAAGAACAATGGTTACACTTTACATTTTACCCATTACAAAATAAACAAACTACAAAAACATTGATTTGCTTCTTAATCATGTTTACAAATTGTAAATGTCTTACCTTACTAATGCTTTCACAAAGTGCTTGCTTTTAATACTCTTCTCTCTCAAAGTTTACTTTGATGTAATGATTTCCAAACGTCAGTTCTTGGTTTCAATTATCTCCTCAACGAATTTTATGTCAATGTACTTAGTAGTTGTTCCTTTATATCTTATAAATAATTGATCAGACACCTTAAGGATTGTTTCTCCATGACAGTTCATATTTACAGTTCTTATTAATGTAAAACTTTTCTTTTACTAACATTTCATGAAATTGATCCAGAAGACCAATAGATTTAATTAATAACTTTAACTTCATTTCATAAAGCTGTTAACATCTAACAAATTTTTAATTAAAGAATGAATTTATTAATTTATATGAGTTTATTAAATAAGAATAATTTAAGTGAATAAAAATCAAAGTTTAATGCGAAACTACACTCATGTAAAAATAACAAAATTTTTCAATGATCAAAATTTATTATTCTAGTTTTAATTTTTGGAATCAAATGTTAAGTGCCAGTTTTAAGACAACCATTCCTGGTCTCAACTTCCGGAGTGGAGCATATGTTGCAATTTCCAATATTGATATAAAGAAAGACATTAAATTTATCTTAAAGTCATGTAAGCACTTAAAATCTCATCTTTTGTTTAGCGCTTCTGAAATCGATTTCGGCACCACAATATGCATAACATTTTGTAACTTGTTTATCAATTGTAACACTTTTTATTGCTTTAAGCTCAAACTCTGCCGCTTTATGACCCATAAAAAGTATATCGATGATTTTTCGTAAGACTCCCCGAAAAACCCCTATGAAGAACCCCGCATTTAAAATCCAAAGGAATGACTCATCTGCATCCCCTAAAAGAAGCCCCTCTTTAAGATACTCCCCAAAGACAGAGAGAGACAGAGAGAGAAAGAGAGAGAAGTGGAGGGAGAAAGAATAAGAGATGGAGGGACTAGTAAGTGTTAAAAGGGCTTACAATCTTAGAATCGCCATTAGTTGGAACATTACAGACTATGGGATAACAAGCTTTCAAACTTAGGATATTAGTTAGGCATCAGCTTCAGGGAGGAGTGAAATTTAGAGTTCCAAATAATATTAGAGAGATTAGTTTCCTTGAAATTGGGGAATTATATCTTTATAAATAAAAAGCAATATATTTATTAATATATATTGAGTATATAAATATATGTATAATAAATATATATATATATATATATATGGTTATATTTCAATATATATTATCATTAATTTTATTCTTTATTTTATTTTAATAATTACAAATAAAAAAAAAAACAGGAAAAAAATCCATAACAGCCAAAATGTAAAGATAGGCTGACTCGGATTCTGGTCGTGGAGCAGAGGTAAATAAATGTGACATTTATTGTATAATTTTAATTAATAGTGTCATTAATGATTTTACTTAATTATAATTTATAGCGAAAAAACAATTATAATTTATATTATGGCCTACAATCTGCAATGACAAGCGTTGTTTTGTTTAGAAAAGTAATAATAACAATAATATAACATACAAAAATATTGACAGTAGCAATCAATAATAATAATAAAATAATACATAAATAATAATAACACTAATAATAATAAATATAATAATGAATAATATTAATAACTATAATAATAATAATAAATAATAATAATAATAATTTAAATAATAATAATATAATAATAATATAATAATATATAATAATAATAAGTAATAATAAATTGTATATAAAACGAGTTACTTATGGAAATGAAAGCTTACACATGATGTATACTTCCTTAGGTTATTTAAGTAAATGTAATTATAAAAATTATAATATAATTTATAATTATTTATTAAGTTTATAAATAATTTTATTGTAATTTTGAATATAATTTGAATATATAAATTTTAATGAATATATTTGAATTATATATATATATATATTATATATATTATATATATATAATATATATATATATTATATTAATATATAGATATATATATTATATTATATATATAATATATATATATATATAGTATATTATATATTATATATATATATATTAATATATATATATATATATATATTGTTCTGAATATGTTAGTGATGTAAGATTCATTGTTTGAAGTTAAAATATTAGAAGAAGGAAGTAGGAAAACATTTTATGGTCATTAACACTTATTATAATAAATAATATTATTTCATACGTTTTTATTTTTTAATAAAAATATGGATTATAATATTCTTGTAAAACTTTAGATATTTGAAATAATAATTTGAATTTAAATTTTAATCAACGATGATATGTTATATTTAGTAAACTCATTATTTTAAAGCCATTCATTTGATTTAATAGCTCAATGTATTTTCTATATGTTCTTCATTTATACTCGATGTTTATTGTGGATACAGCATATCTTCTTTTCTGAATGGAATTTTTCTGTACATTTTGATGTATTCATTTTTATTTACCACTTTGTTGAAGGAACCACAAATTGTCCTCCAAACTCTCACCTCTTAATGCGATCTCTATATACTTAACCCATTCACCATATCGGGGTCGAAAGGGGCAAGAAAAAAAACCGACCCACCACATAAATTTATGTTATTAAAGACTGTAGACCTATTCTATCTGCTAGAAATATAGTTGATAAATATATATACTAAATATAAATATTATATATAAATATACTATATATAGCTTGAAAGCTAAAGCGTATAATAACAATATATTATATATATCTATATATATAATATATATATATAATATATGATATTATTATTATTAGTATATATTATATAATATACTAATATATTATAATATATAATATAATAATATTAGTATATATATAATAATAATATACTAATTTATATATATTTTTTATATTATAATTATATATATATATAATATATTTAGATAGTATATATATATACTTGCATTCATATATATTATATATATAAATTACCATATATATAATATATATATATAAATATGATAAATATATATATATATACGTATACTATTATATAATATTATAATAATATAATAATATAATATTATATATATTATATATATATATATATATATATATACATCCATATATTATATATATATTTATATATATAATAATATTATATATATAATATATATAATATTAATACTATATATATATATATATAATATATATATTATTAACATATACTATATTTATATATTATAATACTATATGTATATATATATATATATATCATATAATATATATATATATTATATATATATATATATAGTATATATATATATATATATATATATATATATATATATATATATATATATATTAAAATTTTATATATTATATATATATATATATATAAAAAAAAAAATTTTTATACTATATAATAATATATAATAAATATATATATTATATTATTATATATATATATATATATATATATATATATATATATATATATATATATATATATTAGGAACTTGCCTTTAGAATTACAGAAGACGAAATTTTTGAGTTGAATTCCTTGGAAAAGTTTAGTAGAAATAAAGATAAAAGAAAAAAGATAATATTGGTTGCAATAAAACTTCCCCAAATTTCTTTTGAAAATGGGTGCAAGATTTTCATCCAATTTGGAAACTGTTTAGGAATCGATCCAGCTATACGAAGATGTTCTTCAGCTACGATATCTGATATATCAAACTCATCGATTATATGTTTTTCCATTCTTACCACATTTAATATGATATCACAATTCTGATTTTGAATCTCTTTGAAAAGTCCAGACCAAGTTCCATTGAGTAATTTCCCTCCATAATCATCTATGTATTTTAAAGTATATTTATAATTTAGCTTTTTCCCAATAATATCAAATGTTTCAAGGTTAGAACCTTTACATGCCCTAGTAGTATCAAAAGTATATACGTAGGGATAGTTTCCGATACATATAGAGCATGCTATAATTTCTTTACCAATGAATTCATGTTGTATATCGTGTAATATAATTGAAATGTTTCTTGGCTTTATCCACAACCCTAAATGAAATTTCCATTTGAAGAAGTTCTTTTGATTTCTTTTGTAAGGATACAAGGAATATGTTTTTAAAACAATAATTTGCCTTTTGATGGAGAGTTCTGCAATGAAAATGTGTTTCGACCTTTGAATGACGGATTCGAAAACAAAAGGATTTAGTTCTAATTTCGAATTTAGAGATAAGAGAAATATGTTACTAGGACGCCATTTGTAGTCGGAAGAAAGATTTGAAAAAAAATTTATTAACACTTTGGTATCATAAAATACAATAACTATATTAAATAACATCCCATTTATAAATGATCGATCAAACGTCCCTGATTTAAATTTTTGTAAAGATGATACAAGAACTTGCGATGTAGATGAAATATTCCTCACCAAAGAGTCTAACCAGTTTGTTTCTTTTACGAATCTTTCGTCTAATATTAAAAAAATATTTCCATTCTTCAGGGACTCTAAAAGAAGTTCGTATAAAAATGTCCTCACAAAAGCCTTCTGGTCTATAGATACCACCTCCGATATTTGACTTTTAAATCTTGTTTTTTGAGAAATTTGGAACTTAAAAGAAATTGTACATGAGAAAATGAAAATGGCCATAAATAGATTTCTTATTATTCCATTTTTGATATTCATTTCAATTATATATTTTTATTTTATTTTTGAAAAAAAAAATAGCTTCTCTTTTATTTTGTGAGCCAGTGGGCTAATTGTAAAAATTTTAAATAAAAACTTTCATAATTTAGAATCACTATCCAATAATATAACTTACCTAAAATGTTATTTACTAGTATTGTCTACAATATATAAAATTAATATTCTTACAGTATATTATTTTAACTCAAATATTTTTATTACAAACTCCATTAATTTTTTTTACAAACGCTATAGAGCGATTATCAAGCACGAGGCAGAAAAACTCTTAGACTTTTTGTACATATTTTGGTCAAAACCAAATAGTGTTTAATCTAATATTAAGGAAATTTTCTATATGCTTAAATTGTACAGAAATTTGATAAAAATTATAATTAAAACTTTTCGTATTAGAATTATAATTACAAAGAATGGTATTTAAATTTCAAGGAAATGTCTAGGTGGGAGGAATAGAAGGAAACTAGAGATTGTATGCTTAGTGTTACTTGTTTGTTATGATCTAAGCTCATACGAATAAGATAAATTCTTAGTTCACATCTTGTAGTCCTGAGTATAGTAGAGTAATGAATCCTTATATTATCATAATAATATGTATATTAATCACTTAATTTATACTATTTCACTATAATATTAATTATATTCATTATATATAATAACTAATATAATAATTTATTATAATTATTAGTTTACATAATTTCCGAAAGATTATGACTAATATTTATATTCTAATATATATTATATAGTGTCGATGATTATGTATATATATTCAATATCAAATAATAATAAGAGATCTAAAAGAACAGTAAAGACTCATTACTTATCTACATTATAGGTATATATATCCTTTTATTATATGATATTTATTATTATAATAATATAGTCTTATATAATCATTTATATAATTATATATATTCTATTATGTTATTATATATATCATTAGATACTACAATAATATTAAAATATAAAGTTTATCTAGTATTTATGTTTACTGTATATTATACTTAATTATATTTGTATTTCTTCATCTAGAACAATAATCAGATAATATTTAATTGTATATCCTGGTGTTTTAGCGTTTTTTTAATATTCACATATGTATGTCATGCATTTGTTGTAGTCAGCTACCGTTCTTCCTATAAATAAATTAATATAGAGATAGATGTCTATTACTTTTATACTAAATTTAAACATCTGACTATAATATATTTTAGTTCTACGTATATATATTTACCTAGACAGTATAATTATATTAATAGTCTTACTGTATATATTCTACAATGGTTTACTTATTAAAATAATCCTTCACTTAAAATATTTATGATATGTAATAAGTTCTTTATATTAATATAATTTTGGGGATCATATAATATATTATATAATTATTATATTTTAAAGATTTTTTTTTAGCTCACTATATATATATATATAATTAAAATAAATATATAATGAATAAAATAATGATATTATATATCAGTATATTATAAATGTTATATATATATATATATAAGTATAATAATATTAGTTAATAAAATATAAATCTTTGATAAAAATATTTACTTGCTAAGATTTAAATATGAATATCACTATAACATATTTATAGTTTGTATATAATCTCACTATTTGATAACAAACGAGTTAATAACTAAATAATAACTATTAATCTATTAATTTAATGTCAATATTAATATTATTAATAATATAAGTATTATCTTATAATATTAATAATAATAATTAAACGTTAAAAGTTTTCAAATAATATATAATATATATAATACTGAGAATAATATAAATAATAATATTAATTTCAATATATTAAATATGAGTATATATATAGTGATTATATTTAGATATAAGAGGC
>JABUQX010017393.1:0-15000 GCA_015478945.1 Trachelipus rathkii | reverse complement strand
GAGAGGTAGGCGAGAGAAAATAAGAGAGAGAGAGAGAATGAGAGAGAGAGAATATAGAAATAGAATCAGAAAAAGCAAGATAACAATAGAGAGAGAGAGAGAGAAGAGAGGAGAGAGAGGAGAGAGAGAGAGAGAGAGGAGAGAGAGAGGAGAGAGGAGAGAAGGAGAGAGAAGAATTAGAGATTAGAATTATTTAAAAAAAATCTAGGAACGATATAGAAAAGAAAGGAAAGAGAGAACAAGTTTAAAATTGATAGGAAAAGAAACAGAGAAAATAAAAGAGAGAGAGAGAGTGAGAGAGAGATAAATGGAGAGGAGAAAAGGAGAGTGAGGAAAGAGAGAGAGAGAGAAGAGAGAGAGAGAGAGAGGAGAGAGAGAGAGAGAGAGAGAGAGAGATTAAAAAAAATCTATGAACGAGGTGCTAAGGTCTAATATTTTATTTCTGCATATCTCCTTAAAGAAATAATGTTATTTCTTATCTCAAATGTTAATCTTCATAAGATGACATTGATTATTATTGGCAATGTATATCAATGGAGTCTTTATTTCTTTTCTTCATATTACAATAACATTTTGATTTCTTTCTTTTTTTATTATTATTATTATCATTATTATTAATTTCTATTTTTGTTTCTTTTTTTTCATTATTATTATTATTACTATTATTAATTTCCATTTGTTATCATGTGGAAGAATAGCTCAACTTTGACTTAGAGTTATAAAATCGAACACCTCTGTGGGATATTTCATTAAATAAAAAAAGAAAATATTATTATTTAAGATTCATACAATTGACTTAAGAGATATTTAAGGAGTTTTTTTTTCTTTCTTTTCTTTTCTTAGTACTAAAAGCGATGAATAGGAAAAGTTTTCACGCTTACAATAGATTCTTTTTATTGTGAAGTCAAAACACATTATTAAGTATGCATTTGCTTTGTGAGATTGTCTGTAATGATTGGATTGTCCTTTATATGCAATGCTCACTCTCTCTCTCCCTCTCTCTCTCTCTCTCTCTCTCTCTCTCTCTCTATATATATATATATATTGTATTATATCAGTGACGTCTCGTCTTTATTAATAATGATAGATTGCCATTACTTTAAATTCTAACGCTTCGTCTTTTTAGAGTTATTTTTTTTCAGAAGTCTTATTAACATAAATGCATCAAATAACATTATTATGGGATCTGGAAAAGAGATATTACCTAATAAAATATATAGATAGATAGATAGATAGATAGATAGATAGATAAGATAGATAGATAGATAGATAGATAGATAGATAGATAGATAGATAGATAGATAGATAGATAGATAGATAGATAGATAGATAGATAGATAGATAGATATATAGATAGAAAGAAAGAGATAGTTAGATAGATAAATTGAATAATAGATAGAATTTTTGATAGATAGATAGGCCTTTTAATTTTAATTGTGCAAATATTTAACAATTTAGATTAAAATAAAAATAAAAAAATAACAAAACCGTTAAAAAAATTATTTATTCAAATAAAGTATCAAACATTAATATTAATGCCATATTTTATCTTAGGCTATCTTCTCTATCAGATGACAAAATTTAATACCTTGATTTTGAAAAACCTTCAAAATCCAATATTAAATAAAATTCAACCTTTACTCCATATTCTTCATAAATATTTTTCGATGTCTTTCCCCATGATACCTGCATTTAAAAAATTATAAGTATTTATTTTATAACAAAAAAATATCTTCTGCAATGTGACATAACCTAAAGTAAATGATTTGCATTTAAGGAAATGAATATTAAACATTAACATTTCTAAGCAATTTACCTATTAGATGATTACTAATTATATTAGAAACTTTACATTATTTTTTATTTGAAAGCATAAAAAAAAAATGCTCAAAAATTTTTCCATTTTGACTACTATTTGACATACTAGTCCAAAAATTTGCCCTGAAAAGGGTTTACAATAAGATCCTTAATAAATATAATAATATATATTATATATATACATTTAACGAAAACTTAAATATCTCTAGTAAAACATTCAAAAGTTATCAAGAAATTCATGTTTCCTAGCTCTTTTATGTCTGCCCCTTCCTCTAAATTATTCATTTAAAAATAAAAACTCTGACCAGTATATTTAATCTCATTCAAGCTTTTTGCCAACCATGAAGATATTTTTAATTTAGGTAAATCTCCTTTATTTTCTTACTTTTTTTTTGCAAAAAATTTGATAACTCCACTTTATTATAATTAATACTTAGACTTTGATTCAGAAATAGATTATTTTTTCTTCGCAATATTTAATAGTTTTGAAGGCATCTTTTGTGAACTACAAAACTAAATCATCTCCATACATGATTATATTCGACAAAACCTTCCTGCTTCTTACTATATTTTCTGCTTTTCCTTCTTATATATTTTAATAGAGACGAAAAGCAACTTTTTGTACACCTCAATCTTGCCCTCGAAAGGAATTTCTTATAAGTGTTCATTGCAAAATGTACCATATCTTTCTTAATTTAAACACTTGCAAATGGTACAAATAAATTACTACCCAAAACCATATATACACAGTGTCCTGGGAATGCGCTAGATTTCTATTTTCTTTAAATAAAGATACCATGATTTACTTTATTAAATGCTTTGGTTAAAGCAACAAAAAAAAAAAAAAAAAAAAAAAAAAAAAAAAAAAAGCATTAAGAAGAAAACAAATTATTTATTAATGTAATTTGCTATTGTTTCTTTTAAAGCGAATGAGGCTGCCCCGTTTTCGGTTGAATTATTTTGATCTAAATCTTTGTTGACTGTCGTCTAAAGATATATAGTTTTTTCTACAATTACCCAA
Source organism: Trachelipus rathkii (assembly GCA_015478945.1). Lineage (NCBI taxonomy): Eukaryota > Metazoa > Arthropoda > Malacostraca > Isopoda > Trachelipodidae > Trachelipus > Trachelipus rathkii. The sequence continues at coordinate 12,161 of JABUQX010017393.1, read as the reverse complement.
AAAGTCCATACTCAAGCAACTTTTAGAAAACTGACGAACTTAATTCAGTCTATAGTTGTTTTTTTTCTTAAATCAGTTTCCAATCTCCATTAATTATCTTTATGATCGGAGTTAATTATAACCCCTCTTAGCAAATCTGCAGGGATATAAATATTATCTAATTTTGTTGTTCCAAATATTAAATGATAAAGATGTATTCCATCAAGACCTATAGTGTGGGCTTCAATTGATTAATTAATTCTCAAATTTTTGAAGTATTCAACATTTCATAAGCTTCTGTCCAAGAAACATTCTTATGCAAGCAATCAATATTCGATCTGCAAAAAATCATCATAATAAACTTTATTCCTTAAAAGTTTGAAGATAGAGAGATTTTAGATAGATAGTTAGATACATAAGATAGATAGAAGATAGTAGATAGAAGTGGATAGAATAGATAGATAGATAGAATAGAATAGAATAGATAGATAGAATAGATAGATTTAGATAGATAGAATTACTTTTTTTAAATTTCATTAACAGAGTTTATAAAAGATAATTCAACATTAAATAATTTTGATCCCAAATAAATTTAATTTGATTAGTTTTATTTTTAATTTGCTTTTATGTTAAAGTTAACATTTAGTAATATAGCTTTACCATTATAATTAATAATAATAATAATGAATAATAATAATAATAATAATAATAATAATAATAATAATAATAATAATAATAATAATAATAATAATAATAATAATAATAATAATAATAATAATAATAAGTAATAATTTTTCTGCTAAGTACGTATTTAATCTATGAATTTAAACTCATTATAATATTGCTACGAAACGAAAGGTCTATATTATGTCACTTTATGTAACAAAAATAGGATATAAAATAAATAAATTAAAATTTATAAAATAATCACATCTTTACTTAAAAAACATATATAAATTAAACTGAAATACACAACTGCAATTCCTTGGCCATCACATTTAGGTAGTGACGTTCTAGAAATATAATTCTCTAAAAATAATGAAAAAAAAAAAAACCGGTAAAAATTAATATATTATGATATATGAAAATTACAAAATCAAAAAATAATAAGGATCAATCACGATAATAATTAACACATATCTTACTAATAACTCTCATATAAGTGTTGTTCTACATAATTTGAAGTGGTTCCATCAGAACTATAGCAATTTAAATACATTAATCATATAATAAATAAATACTAATAATAATCTTTGTTAGAGTAGTTTTTCTTGATTTCATACTGATAATGTACTTAATAATAAATTACCAATAAATTAATCAATATTCTTAAAAAAATCTATACCTATAATAAAAGCTTCTATTCAAATTAAAGGATAACTCCTACATCAATAATCCAATATCTTAAATATCAATTTTAATGGTATATCACACTGTTAACGCATTATCTCATTTCATATCAACAAATAATTACATCTCAAAACTTATAACTCAATTATTTTCACACCTTCCACAATACTTAAAGTAACTTTATTTTGAATATATATTTGTGTAAAATAAATATCTCAATTATAAATTAATCAATAAATCTTATACATTTTAATAATACAATATACGTGCGCATCATTATCCTCAAAATACCAATTCCTTCTTACAACAATAAATTCTCACACAAAAATATAATTCATGTCAATACTTTCAAAATCTTAATAAAGATTTACATCAATAAATATTTTAAGAGTTTATTTCTAAACATCATATTTAATTCCAAGCAGCAAGTTTAAGGCTAAATATATTTCAGTATAATAATATAGGAAACTATATAAATAATAATCTAATATAACTGACTGTATAGGTCTGATTCAAACTCTGCACATCATTTCCACTATCCCAAAAAAACCCTGAAAAATAATTCATCACTTCATTTCACTTCATATATATATATATACCTTTTACATTTATCACTCATACTAAATAACATTTAACTTTTTTTTAATATATTATTCATCCTTGCGTAATTATATACTAATGTTCTGTTTTTGACATCTTTTCTTGATAAACTACAAAAATACTTCAATCTTCCACTTACATTTTCATTCACTCAGGGTAATTATCCAAAATTATATAACACTGGTGTGTGCCTTTATATCCAGTGGACTTCCTCTCCAACGAGCACTCAACTGCTCTTGATGCGTACTAAACTCACTCCAGGTTACTGGTTAGCTCAGTCGATGAAAGTAGCACGAGACACTTTATCTCGGTGGTACTGGAGGTTCTAGAGCCCCAAGTTGAGCTCGCCAGAAATATGTCGTTGGTTTGAGTCAGCAGCAATCATAGTCTAGGTCCTGAAAAGAAAATAAACAATAAGAACAAAAAACAAACATAATAAGAAAATATATACAATAAAAAACATTCAGAGGAAAAATAATGCGCAAAATAACACTAAAATAACAAATATTTTTATAACACACAAAATTAACCACAGCACAAAGGATGTAACAGCTAAAGTTATATATTTCTCCTCATAGCCACTAAACAAGGTAACACGATAACTAACCGATCCACTCGAAAGTAAAATAAGTTATAATTTACCTAAAATTAAACTAATAATATCAAAGCTGACTGAGTCCGTATAACTTATAATATTCTAATAAAAATAATAATGACCGTCTAAATAAAATTCTCAATCATTTACTCACCTCTCTTCTCTATAAACAAATTCTCAAATCTCTACCATAATAACTCCTCTTAATACCTTTTTCTTAGCAATTCCTTCTCGTATTTCAGATCACAATGCGTATCATAATACCCAATTTCTCAGGGCGCGACTTTGTTCTTTCAGTCTTCTATATTTAAGCCAACTTCTCTCCCCTTCTTTTCCTTTACCGTCCTTCTATGTATAACTCGTATCCACTCTATCATAGTCTTACTCTAGCGTGTGACATAGTCTCTTAATATTCAAAAATTTTATATCAAAATTTTCGTTAGATTCTCTGAGAATATAGAAATCTAAGAGTGGTTTTTCGTCGGACTAAGCTCCAAATAATAAATATGGAAAATAGAAAAACAAGAAAATCAACCTAAATCAAAAAAAGTAGTAATCAAAAAAGAAACAGAACATAATAATAACTATAAAATATTAAGAGTAACGTTCATGACAATGAGTTCTTTCACTTGAAATATGCTTAATATAAAATCATATAACATAATTACAATATTCTGAAAAAATATATCTAATCTATCTGTAATTTAAAAATAATGTGTTCTATAACGAAATTCATTTGAATTTAAAATAGTATAAATTAAAATAAATGAACTTTTAAAAGTATATCTAATAATAAATTAATATATGAATAAAATTATTTAAATAAAGTGATATAAAAAAATAATAAAATAAGTATTATATAAAAACATATAAATACCACAACAGCCAAATGACTTGCATTACCTCTGTCAAGTTTGTCCAACATTTCATTATATCTTCAATCTACATCTGTGAATCGATCGAACCTTCAAATATGAATCATATTCTGAAAATCCAATTATTTAATACACTCACCGTGATACTTAATAAGGATTACATCACTTACTAAAATAAAGATAGGATAAAACAACTATTATGTAAAACACATATCCAAAAATTCATAATAAACATAATAAAGTTCACATACATCACACAAAATCCAATTCTACATTTCAACTCCTCCAACACATAAAACTCAGAATGAAATTCAGATCACTCGCTGAAACTCGTAATAATATGACGCGAGTAACAGAAATAATAATCTTACCTTACAGACTCTCATAGATCATTCAAGAAGTAATACATCGAATATTCAATACTAAAATTAAATAATACATTAAATTTTATAATTTAAATAAATATTTCATATAACAGATAAATGTCTTTACATATAATTGGAATATGAAAAGACCAATGAATTATTAGTATTTGATGTAATATAGAATGAAATATGATAAATATGTATCGATGAATTAGATATAGTAATTAGTCAATTTAAGTTATGATATGTTCCTTTATCAGGTGATGAGAGCAGTGAATTGCGTCTATTTTCGCGATCGCCCATCGCACTCGCTCATCGCAGAACATGGTTTATAAAAATCAAGAATATATTGTTTGGAAAAACTGAATGGTCTTTTATTCTTCTCACTTTTAGATTCTATTAAGTAAAAATATTAAATGAAATAATATAATATAATAAACAATATAAAAAATTCACCACTATAAAAATAATCAACTTAATTTAAATAAATCATATGCAACACTGCAATCTTTGCACTCAATATAATATATTGTTGTAGAAATCGTTCTAGAAGTAAAATATAATTAAAATAACCAAAATTTAAAGATAAAAAAGATAAAATAATTACAAAGATTTTAAGGGTGTCGTACAACTAATGCCTCACGTACTCAAACACACACTACTAATATCCTAAACTACTAACAAAGCACAATAACCACGGAAAATGTGGAAGATTAATATAAAATGTTATTTTCAATGCTTAATTTAATTGTAAATAAGATAAAATAAAAGATAATGGTAATAGGATAATAAATAAGAAAAATAAATATGAGGAGTAGATGTTATCACAAAACTATTTATTATATTTTAATGTTAATAATGGTGCAGGGAGAAATTTAAAGGAGAACGTGTAAATCAGATCTTGTTGACTGGTACCGTCTACTTGCTGAGCAATAGTGTCTGATTATAAAATAGCACTCAAGCATCGATATGGAAAATTTAAGAGATTATAGACAGTGACGAAAATGGGGAAACTAAAACGAACTCAAGAGTAAATTACATTTATGAATATAGAGCGAATGTGTGATAAATATTGATCTGAAAAGTGATCCAGTCGATATAATTTTCATAATTATTTACCTTTTCCGGAACAATAAATAAAGTCGAAATCTATAATAGAGTGCAAAATACCTTTTCAAATAAAATATATAATTAATAATAAAAATAAAATAAATGGGACAGTATAATTTGATTACCAATCATTTCAAAGTAAATTTTTTGGCGTGACGGTGCTTTAGTATTAACTTTCTCCAGATAACCCTGTAAATAAACGAGGAATGGAAATCTATGTTATGACGGACTATAAATATAAACTTAAATATTTAAAATACCTCTAATAATAATAATAATATCACATACGAAGCCAGTTAATAATATCAGCAATACTCCTGTTCACTCTTTTAATAGGTGATATGCTATAAAAGTCTTCGTTCCTACATCTTTTTGATTTTGATGATATACAAATGATTAACTTGAGTCACTGCCGATATCTTACCAGCATTAATATAATTGTAAATTATTAGACGTTAATGATGAATCGTGTAGAAGATCTCTTAGCTAATTTGCTCACACTATAGTGTGTAATAGCTCAATATACTCAAACAAAATAGAGGATTATGAAATTTAAAATTCCGAATGCATAAAAATATTTGAATTTCAAAATAATCGTACACTAATCATTATATTGCATAGAAATCAAATAAAAATTATATGTTTATGGGGGATAATGTATTGATTAATACAAATAAATGTTGTTGCAAGATATTAAATTAAAAGACATAGTTTTAGTACTTTTTAAATTATGATTTTATATTTGATATTGTATTATTTCTACCAAAATGATTGATATATAAAATTATTCGTAAGAGTAAGAGATTATTACGAATGTTAATAGATAATAGAGAAACACACTGAACAAAGTAAACTATACGGAAGGCGGTAAAGTCGAAGTGTTTTTAAACTTAAAGAACATAATGGATTCACTCTAGAATAACAAGTATTAATAATATTTACACAGAGGTTGAATCTGTTGTTAGAATAATAACATCGATAATAAATTTGGTCTCTTTCTATATCAGTCTCAGGCACTTCAAAGACATGATAGCGCTAAGGTAAATAAATTAATAAGTAAAAGTGGGAGGAGAAATGGATGAATGCAGGTACTGATAAACCATTGCTGACGTTAGGTAATAGATAACGAATAGTGATGATACAGTTACCATAAATGTGAATAATATGTATTCTATGCAATGGAATAACTATACAGAAGCTATAGAAATCTCATCTCAAAGGTTAAGTTATGTCATTTAGAGTGTTTCCATCTCTGTATATGGTTATAAGCTATATAGTATGCTGCAGAAGAATCTACAGAGAGAGTGTAGTGAGTGAGTGAGAGTGTGAGGTTTATAGAAGTGTTATGAGGAATGCGAATGATGGAAATAATAGTAAGAAAAATTAGGATGATATTTGATCAAACTACTAGATAACTAATCTAGATAGAAGTGAAGAGTACAGAAATTGTGCTGACGCTGTATCGTTAATGCTTGAGACGGATTTCATTTTACTCGTCGGGACAATCATAACATTTTATTGGTGCGAATCTTATTTTTTAAGGTGATCAGAGTATGGATTTTGATAATAATATACCTCAACGACTCTTTTCTAACCTAAAAAATTTTACAAATAAGGTTTCATTTTCATTTTATTAACATGGGTCAAAATCTCAATGAGTTCCACAGATCTGAGAACTTGTGGAAAGTAGATAAATCTCATAGTCTTCCGAATACTACAACATATTAGATATTTAAAAAATAGGTAGCTATTAAGACTTGATAAACAAAGGCTGCCTCCTCACACATCAAATAATCTTCCTTTGATCAGAAACCAAAATACTACCACTATAAACCAACTTGTTATTCTGGGATCAATTCTACTAATAGAAGTGTCAAAGAAATTCAATGTCATCTCTCCAGGTGTGATGAGGATAATTTGTGAGATACCCTGGTAAATTTTATCAGTGCATGTCACTGAAGATAACATTGTGGGTTTGTAGTTGTAAAAGATTTTAAAATAAACAGTTCATTACACTAATATAGGAGATATACATAGTGATTTACGATAGAGATGAAAGATTACTCAATTGAAAAGATAGGTGTTTGCCTAAGGTTCCGTTAGGATAATAATAAGAATATATAACAGTTCTACAGTACCTAATATGAAAGTTGTATTGCATAAAAATAATTTTCTGAAGAATCCTGTACCATTCGTAGATAATTTTGTTTTAATTCTTAATTGGGAAAATGCTAGGACGAGTGCAATTATCGGAGGAAGCATACAGGGCTAGTAGTGGACGTGATGTTCTGAGGGCATGTAGATAAAGGCAGGGCCGAGACTCAAAAATCAGAGAAATGTAGAGAGCAAAGCATATATTATTGTACGATACACTGCTAATGCGTATAATACTTCATAGTCCACAAATCTAGCAATTGCAGCGCTCACTACTGCCCATGCTAGAGTCAAATTATACAAACTCCTGGAATCACTTGGTCAAAAGGCATTGTACTGTGACACCGACAGTTGTATCTTTGTCGCTAAAGAAGGTGATCACATACCCGAAACAGGAAGGTTTCTAGGGGATTTGACAGATGAATTCGGGGCTAGTATTACAGCCGAAAGCTTTGTTTGCACTGGACCTAAATCCTATGTTGTACGATTACTGAAAAACAATGGTGAAGTGGACCATATTATGAAAGCTAAAGGTTTAACAATGGGTAAAACGAATAGTGATATTTTCAATTTTGAGGGAAGGATGAACATAGTGTTAGATAAAATCGATACGGAGGCTGATAACGATGTGCGGGAATGGCTTATCGGTGATGATGAGTATTACAATGCGATAAAAGATAGTGACCTAACAACAATTGCAATTAAACAAATGAGGGAAAAGGATGGAGCTATCACTTTTCATAATATGGTCTTCAATGTAGATGATTCAGATAAACAGTATGTAAATACAAACGGTCGAAATAGGGAAGTAAAAAATCTTTTAATGACTTTTACGGCTACTATAAAGGGTGAGGTATCGATCAGAAAAGGAAGAAAGAAGCTGAGAATGACTTCAACAAAGAGGGCTCTTATTATAAACATCGCTCGAACATATATATTTTAGTGGCAGTGTTCTCTCGAATTCTCAGTATTGGATAACTATATAGTAAATAATAAATTATACAGTATATATGAATAGAATAAATAAAAAAAGGATAAGAAGATATATATATATATAGAAGATAATGAAAAGTATATAAGTATTATATTTTATAATAAAAGTAATATTAATAGTAAATAATAATAAAGTATGAAAGTAATATAAGAAAGTATTATAATTAAGGGTAAGAAGTAAATAGTAAGAGAAGAAGAAGTTATTATAATATAGAATATATGAAGTTAAGAAGAAGAGGAAGAAGAGAAGAGAAGATAATATATAGAATAGAAGTTATAATATTCTTAATATTGAGTGAGATAGAAGAGAAAAACATTATATAGTTTATATTAATAAAATTTCCATCACAAAGTTTAAAAAGTGTTCAACATTGAAATATATTAATCAAACATATGCTTCAATAAAATTTTATTAATAAAAGTAAGTTTTTTTTTTGTTAATAATTAATCATTTAATAATTAATTTACAATTAATTTTAGAAATGTGCTAATTTTAAATATTATATAGAATAAATATAATAATAAATAGATTTAATTAAATATAATAAATTATTAATTTTATTATTAACTATTTTTATAATAATTATTATAAATAAATAATTAAATAATAATATTAAATAATAAATAATAATTTAATTAAATTATATAATTAATAATAATAAATAAATAATATGTTGATTTTTAATATAATATAATAATTATAATTAAATATAATAATAATAATATAATAATTATGATTATAAAGTTTCATTTTTAAAGTTACGTATATAACTTTTTACTAAAATATACAATATTATAATAATATAAATTAAGGAGAATAAAAATTAATTTACATATTATAATACTAAATTTAATAATTAATTTAAATATATTATAATAAATAATAATTAAATCTATATAATAATAATTTTCTAAATATAATTAGTAAAAATTAAAATTAATAAATTAAATGATGAATTAATGTATAATATATAATTCTTATTCATTAAAAACTCAGTACGAAGTAGAAGAGAAGGAAATAGTAAAGATAAAGTAATATACAGAAGTTAATATAATATGTTATATAAAGATAAGTATATAATAAGTATAAAGTAATATATATATAGGTAATAGTAAAAGTTGAATAATTAACAATTATGAAAGAATGAATAATATCTTATATATATTATTAGATAGAAAGATAGATATAAGTAAGAAGAAGATTACAATATAATATATTAAGTTAATATAAATTAGAGACTATAAGAAGATATATGATTTAAGAATAATAAATTAAATAATATAATTATAAATTATTAATAATTAAAAAATAATAAAAAACATAATATATTTAATATTATAAATTAAAAGTTAAGTTTATTTTATTCTTCTAATATTTAATAATAATTAATATAATAAATATAAAGAAATCGAAGAATGTTTAATATTATAAATAATATAATAATAAATTTATAATATTATTTATATATTTAATATTAATTTATTATAATAATTATAATAATTAAATATATAAATATAAATTATAATAATAATAATAAATATAATAATATAAATTAAAATAAATTATAATAAATATAATAATAATAATAAATTAAATTATTAAAATAATATAATAATAAATATAATAATATATATATTTAAATAATAAAGTACAGATTTATTAGATAAACTTTAGTTGTCAGAATTATTAGATAAATTTCCCAGTTGGTAGAATTATTAAATAAACTTTCCATTTAACAGAATTATTAGATAATACTAGCTAAATTAATAATAAATATTAGATAATTTTACTATTTATCAGATAATAATTAAGTAATGTAGTAAATTCTTAACTATATTAATAATACTGAATAAAAAATACAAAGAATTAAACAAATATTCATATAGGGAATTACAATACAATAAGGAATTAAAAAGAAGAAATAATAAGAAGAAGAAGTTAGAAGTAAGGGAAGAAGGAAGAAGAAAGAAGTAAAGAAGATAATATAAAGAAGATAAGAAAAGATGAAATTTATTAGAATAGAAGAAGAAAGTAAGGAAATGATAGATTAAGACAAAATAAGACAATAGAAATATAAAGTAAAGTAAGATTAAAAAGTAAGAAAGATAGAATAGAAATAATATAATATTAAAATTAATAATAAATAAAATACAATAATTAATTTAATAAATATCAATTACATATAAATTAATAATAAATATAAATAAATAATAATAAAATATTATAATTAATAATTAAAGATGTAAATATTTCAATAATTACTTAAAAATAAAGAATAAATAAATAATAAATGAATATAGTAATTAATATAATCATCTCATAATGATATAAAAATATAAAATGTATTGTAAGAATAAGTTGTAATCTATATCAATCTTTATATGACCACTTTATATTTTATTATGGTGAAGATTAAAGCTGATGTAAAGTTTTCCAAAATTCACACTAAAATTCAGAATATTTTATAATGAATAATTAATAATACCATATTATAATTTCTCTATTAATTAAATATTAAATGGAGTATTTTAAATATCTTAAAAGACTAACAAAAAGTTATATAAACTGTTAAATAAGAAGTCTAATAATAGAATTTGAGAATAATGAATAAATTAAAGATATTGAATATGAAAGAAAATTATTATGAAAATAATAAATTACCTGTTATGATAAATATCAATCAATATTAATAAGTTCAAGAAAGTAATAATAATCTATAGAAAAAAAAATACAGGAAATTAAATTTTGCAAATTTAAAATAATTAATATTAATGTAATATTATTTAATTCAGCATTGATATTTTCGATTAACTTCTGAGATGAAATTCGCTATACTCAAGATAATAGATGTAATGTATAATATACTAATAATTTTAGATAGGATATTATTATGAGTATTATAATTGATATAAATTAAAATTATAAAAGAAAAATGGTTTAAATTTAGATTAATCATTTTAATGAGAATAGTTAATAAATCTGTTAGAATGAATATTTTAGCATAAATAATGATATAAATAAGAGGTTACCTAAAACTTATGTATTATTATACCTCTAATAAGAAATAATAAATGGTGAAAAATCATAGAATTTATATATTAATTAGAAATAAATAATTATTTATCTAGATAAATTCAATGATGATTTTAATTATGACGAAATAGAGTATAATAGATAATGAAATAGATACAATTCCTTAATATAATAGTATAGTATATCTTATGACTATCATTATTATATAGAAATAATAATAATAAATAATAATATATCAATAGATGAATCAATAAAATGTATATAGTATAATAAACTTTATAAGATGAATTATATTATAAATAAAGTGGCTGTTGTTCATAAAGAGTGTTATAGTGATATAGTGAAGTGAGAACTTATAACAGATAGTAGAGGTTGATTGTGTTGAACAGCGTTTGTTGCAAATAACTAATTAAAATACGAATTAAATAGATCATGATAATATTTGACTAATAATTGTATATAATGAATGGATAATGACAAATAAAGATATAAAATAATTTTGTATGTAATGTGCAATAATAATATCATTTTTATCAATATTATATAACGGAAATTGAAGTTTCATGACTAGTAGTTATAACATATATCTTGTAGTTATCACTTATCTGGTGATATGTTCTTGAATGTTTTTTCAATCTACGTTACCCACTATTAATATATAGTATTAAGTTATCTATTTAAACTGTGCATCACACTATATATAATTATATTAATATTTAATTGACTGCTTCAATAATATTTACGACTATATAAAATATATAGTAGTGAACTAATAATAATATAATTAGTATATAGTAAATTTTATAGCTTCATAAAAAGCTAACTTTTTACTGATTTTAATGTTTTCTTTTATCCATTAATTAAATTATAAATAGACCAATAGCAGAATGAATCATACAAGAAGGTTATCTAAAATTGAGATTTTGAGCTCATAATCTCAATTCCACTGTTTAGGTAATTTGAATAAAATTAATATATAATATCATAGTCAAAAATGTAGACAATTAGAAAATCTAAGATCGAAAAAATAAATACATTTAGATTGGTTAGATGAGCGTTGGTAGGAATAAGTAAGGCGGAACTTATATCCTTGAACCGTGTCTAAG
>JABUQX010017392.1:130000-132187 GCA_015478945.1 Trachelipus rathkii | reverse complement strand
TTCAGAAGATGAAGGCTAATGAAGAAGCGTGCATAATTCTTGGGGTTACCTAGGGTAGGTGCAGGTCAGGAATGGGGGAGTAGGCTTTAGTGTAAATTAAAGGGTTAGGAAATTATGTTTTTCAGAAAATATTTGGTTTTTGGATTTGTGGAGAACTTCTGGATAAAGATCTTTTTGCAGCAGAATGGAGTTCACTTGAGTCGTAAAGGTGTTGGGTTTTTCAGTACCCAGTTGGGAGACTGTTTCTGCAAAAAACTTAGGTAAAGTTGGGTAGTGATAGGCAAATCTGGATACGAATATAGCAATGGTAACTGTAAAAGTGGGGAGATAAATAAAGCTTGGTGTTTTACAGCGGTTCAAAAATAATGATGATAACAATAAAAATATAACAGCATTTCGAGTATCAAATGATTTTTGCACAAATGCTCATAGCCTTAGAAATAAAAAAAGATGAGCTGATTAGTTATACCATAAATGAGAATCTACACATTGTTTGCATAACTGAGGCATGGGTTAATGAAGAGTTATATGGAGACTCCTTTCAGGAATATGAAATAGACGAATATTCACTTTATTTATACCAGCGTAGAGGAAAGAAGGGTGGTGTTTGTGGTGTGCTCTTTATGTTAAAGCAATATTCAATCTGTATTAATGACTAACTTTAAAACTAATCATGATATTGAAATCGGTGTGGGTAGATATCTTTATGTACAATAAATCATATAGAATAGCGGGCATTTTATAGACCTCCTGGGCCAGAGTCAAGAATTAGGCGCAGAAATGGTGAAAGAAATCGAGACAGCATGCCACAATAAAGAAAAAGGTATAGTGATAATGGGGGATTTTAATTTTTTTCGGGCATTCATTGGATTACCCTTTGTCCAATATTGGACCATAGTAGTTCCTGCATTCATAAATTGTATAATTAGATAACTTTTTGACCCAGATGGTCCAAGAACCCACAAGACACGATGCACTATTAGATTTTAATATTAAACTAACGATGTGAAAGTATGGTTGATGGATTAGAGTTGAGGAGGAATTAGGACTTAGTGACCATTAATATAATTAGATTTAAAAAATGAATTGAATCTGTGGCCCAAATTGCAAGTTATAAGGGAAAAAGATCTTAGATTTCCGAAATGGCGATTTACCAAATTTCGAGATATTCCTTTAGTACAACTGGACTGGGATAAAGAGTTTAAAGACCAAAGCTGTTTTATCATGTGGGAACATTTTTAAGCAAATTTTTAATGAATATCCAGTCAGTTTGTTTTAAAGATAAAACCCATTAGAGTGGCGAAGAGAAAACCTGTTTGTTGGAATAGAGAGATAAGAGAGAAAATTATTGAAAAGCATAGATGTTTTAAAATATTCAAGGGTAGTAATAGGGAAGATGATTTAGAAAATTATAGGAAAAATATAAATTAACTTAACCAATTAATAAGAAAGGCAAAGAGAGAGGCAGAAATTAATTTAGCAAGGAATAGAATAAGAACCTGAAGAAGTTTTTTAGCTTTTATAAAGCTTTAAAAGTAGGATATTAGGAATGGTCAATTAAAATTGTAGAAATATTAGTGATTTTCAGATAAAGGAAGTTTGGTCAACATTTTCAATGCTTATTTTGCTTCAGTGTTTACTGATGAAAGATTAGATAATAGTTTGGAGACTAACAGTTCTTGTATGCATGTAACAGATAGACTTACAGAATTTGAATTTGACGTAAAATATATTAAATGTTTACTAGACCATATTGATCCAAGTAAAGCTGTAGGCCCTGATGGTATACATGGTAGAATTTTGAAAGAAGGTAGTACCAGCATTGCAAATTCACTGTATTTGATTTTTAAGCTATCAATAACATTTGGTGAGGTACCAGATGATTTCAAAACGGCATATGTTGTGCCTATTTATAAGAAAGGTAGTAAGGAAGATTTGGGAAATTATTAGGCCAGTTTAGCTTAACATCTCTGGTTGTAAAGGTTCTGGAAAAGTTAATGAAAGGTCATATAGAGAAATATTTAGAAGATAACAAAGTATTGTATGACTCCCAGCGCTGTTTCAGAAAGGGTAAGGTCATGTCAGAAAAACCTTTTTAGAATTTATGGAATACAATACTGACTGCATTGACCGAGGGATATCCAGTTTGATATTGTATATTTTAGACTTTAGCAAAGCTTTTGATTA
>JABUQX010017392.1:122500-125000 GCA_015478945.1 Trachelipus rathkii | reverse complement strand
CAACTTACCCTCCGACTATCTCTATCAGTTAAAATTAATATATATATATATATATATATATATATATATATATATATATATATATAATATATAATATATATATATATATATAATATATATATATATATATATATATATAATATATATATATATATATTATAATATATATATATATTATATATATTTATATATCCCGTATTCTTTTCGTATAAGGACTTTTATATTTTGCAATATTTAGATTTTTTTCCTTTCAAACTTCGACTTTTATTTTTATATAATATTAATACACCATTTCATCGGAGCACCAATCACTTTTCACTTATTATTATTATTATTATTATTATTATTATTTTTATTATTATTATTATTATTATTTATTATTATTATTATTATTATTATTATTATTATTATTATTATTATTATTATTATTATTAATACTCTATTATTATTAGTTAATTATTATTATATATTATTATTATTATTATTATTAGTATTATTATTATTATTATTATTAATATTATTTATTATTATTATTATTTTATTATTATTATTATCATATCATTATCATTATCATTATCATTATCATTATCATTATTTATTATTATTATTATGTATTATTATATTATTCTTATTATAATTATTATTATTATTATTTATTATTATTATTATGATTATGATTATTATTATTATTATTATTTATTTTTTTGTTATGCTTATTGTTTTTATATTATTGTTATATTATTTATCATTCTTATTATCAATCATTGACTTTTATTCTTATTATAATATTAATAAACATTTTCATTAGAACCATCATTTTCATTATTATTATAGTATTATTATTATTATTATTATTATTATTATTATATTATTATTATTATTATTATATTATTATTATTACTTTTATTCTTATATAATATTAATAAACCATTTTCATTAGAACCAATCATTTTTATTTATTATTATTATTATTATTATTATTATTATTATTATTATTATTATTATTATTATTATTATTATTATTATTATTATTATTATTATTATTATTATTATTATTATTAATTATTATTATTATTATTATTATTATTATTATTATCATTATCATTATCATTATCATTATCATTATCATTATCATTATCATTTATCATTATCATTATCATTATTATTATTATTATTATTATTATTATTATTATTATTATTATTATTATTATTATATTATTAGTATTATTATTATTCATTATTATTAATTATGTATTATTATTATTATATTATTATTTTAATTTATTTATTATTATTATTACTTGAAGGATACGTTGTTGACCCATCAACAGGAAAGTTTTTCGTTGGAAATAATTGCCTGCAGAATTTCGTTGACGAGGAACTTGAATCTTTTTACACTGGACTAAACTTTGTTTTGACCAAAGTTTATCACAATCAAGAACACTTAATGTTCACTTCGAAAGATCCTATGGAATACGAGAGGAATCCTAATCCTGTATATATAAAAAGGGGGGGAAATGTGAGTTCTGTTCCCTATATATATATATATATATATATATATATATATATATATATATTATATATATATATATATATATATAATATATATATATATATATATATATATATATATATATAATATTAATATATGATATAAATATATATATATATATAAAATATATATATATATATATTAATATATATATTATATTATATTATAATATAGTATTATATATATATATATATATATATATATATAATATATATAATATATATATAATATATATGTATATATCATATATATATACTATATATATATTATATATAATATATATATATAATATATATATATAATAATATATAATATATATATTATATTATATATATTATATTATATATATATTATATAATAATATATGATAATATATATAATATATAGATATATATATAATTTAATATATATGATATGTATATATATATATATATATATATATATATATATATATATATATATATATATATATATTATATATAATATATATATATATATATATATATATATATATATTTATTATTGTGGCACATATTCTCAAAGTTTGAATTTCTTAGCACAAGCCCTTAGTTCGTTCCATTTTATAAAGGAAAATATCTTTGCAAAGTTTTAACTCAATTTTATAAAGCGATGGTGTTCCCCTGGGACCTTGGAAAGTTGGTGGTAATGAAAATTCAACACGAAACTGAAAGATTTTCAAGCAATAAATAGCTTTTTGCATCCACCTCGCTTGATTGATGGCCCCTGCAACACAGAAAGATATTCAACGTGATAGTGATTCGTATACTATAATTGTTGTTATTCTTAGAACCTCCTTATACTATTCTCTAGGTTGCTGTTCCCTTAAAGTATATCTAACAAAGTTAAGAATCCGAGATGCATTGCAATGATTCAATTGTCCTTAGACCATTTCGCTTTCATTCTATGGTCGGGAATTGTGAACATTGT
>JABUQX010017392.1:95000-112500 GCA_015478945.1 Trachelipus rathkii | reverse complement strand
TTTTATTAGCACCGTCTGTGGGAGGGAAGTAATATACAAAGGGTTCTGTACGACCTCCGTACAATGCGTCACCAATAATAAGTCTATTATTGGCGACATCGTTGCCTATTCTATTAACATACGGTCTCAGAAGTTCCGTATCCTCCTCCTCTTCGGCAGGGTCAGCGTTGAGTATACTCACCAAGCACTCATCTTTCATTTTTTTCCATTCGCATTCCCACACCCTCACAACTTCAAAGCCTGCTCTTTTGTATGCTTCTTCCTGCAGCATGGTTATTCTATACCTGTCGAGACTGGAGACACCTCTATGTTCAAGCTTGCCATCCTCGCAACTCTGATGCCCATGCCAAATACATCCATGGAACAAGTACGCTATGCGTTTCTTTTCCACGGGTCTAGCACCGGGTGCAGACGCAGCCTTATCCATTGCCTTCCATCTCTGTTCATTCCTGGGTTTCAGCTGGTTGTCTACTTGAAGCTGTCTGAGGGCTACAAAGGCATCTCCGTCAATAGGTGTATAATCAACAACAGGAACCTCAGTGTAACCGTCTGGATGTACGTGTTTATTCTTAAGTTTAAACACTCGTTCGCCGCCATTCCGGGCATGGGTTATCCTTTGGCCTGTATACTTCTCCATGAATGCTATCCAACGAATACCTTCGTACGAATAATTTTTCTCTCCGTGTCGACTAATATGAGCAACAGTATCATCTTTCATATAATGAGTTTTAAAGACTCTAAAACATAATGAAGCAATTGTACAACATTCCGTTAAACAGTCAATTTGGAACATATCAATGAACATCTTTCGGAATTTTTCAAAACTTTGACGTAAAATGTCAACATCCTGCACACAATATTTAGTGCATTCAGCTTTAATGTCATATCTGTTTTCGAACGAGCTATACCACTCGGTAAATTCTCGTTTCTCTGACTCTTCCATACGATCAGTTTCAAATAATTCTCTAGCAGGTATCCGACCAACATAATTTACATTATCCAGAGTAAGAAATCTATAGGGGAAGAACCCTTTAGCTACATCACCTTTAAGCCCCATGCATTTAGGTAGCTTCTTCAAAGCACAGGGCATGTATAAGAGAGTATCTTTAAATGTTATATTATGCTGAGCTGTCATAGTGATGATCTTTGTTCCACGTTTTACAGGGTTACTAGAAATAACACTAGCACCGGGTCTTGCTAATAATTTACTGAACACGAATTGAGTGTCGAATTTCCCTCCATTATGAGCTGCTACTATTATTTCATCTTTCTGATGTTTTTTGGAAAAACTGAATAAATAATTTATGAATTTATCGACTGGACACTTTTCTGTATCATTTTCAGCATTCAAATCCAAATGGAAGATTTCCTGACGTTTAGTTCCACATTTCTCGCACTGTTCATTTCTTAATTCTTTATCGCTGCATTTATAACAGACCAACATGCTCACAAGTAAGTACGGTACCATGTCAACAACTGATCGGCCATCACCTTTATCAGTCTCGTTATGGTTATACGTTTCCACATCGTAATAAAATGTGTAAACATTTTTCTTTTCCTGCCAGTCCTTTTCTTTCTTTTTCAATGTTTTCATGAAACATTTATGAGCCCCTTTATCAGGGTTATACCTCTCTTCGCAAACGAGACAATGTATATTCACACAGTCATGTTGAATCTGGCCTTTATTATCTGCAATTTTCGTTGTATCACACAGCTCACAAATTTTTATTTTCTTACATACCCATTTGTTGTTTTTTCTATGGTTCTTAAGACATTCTTCATTATAAAAGTGACGATTACATTCAGGGCAATACTTTAAAGGAATATTATTATCTTCAGCCCTTCCCCCGCATTCATATGTGAGACACTGTTTACATTTATAATATTCACATTCCTGGTTTAGATGCAAAGCCATATTTGTTACAAAACTGTAACATTGTCTACAAAAAATTTCACCCTTTATATTCTTAGGATTCACATTACCTATTGTTAATTTGATTTTATCGTTGGGAAGAGGGTAATAATAATGAGTATTGACAGCATCCCATCCTATTATATACAAATCTTTATCTCTATCATTTTCTCTTGGTTTATAAACCACATGCAGTTTTTCATCTTTATCGTTTCTGTAGACAAATATCCTACAATTTAAGACCCGTTCTATTATAGCAAATTTATCAACAGTCAAAGGGTCAGCATAATTTAAACCGCACTGATCGGCTATTTTCCCAGCCAATTTTACTATAGTATCAGGGTCAACATTATTTATCTTTTTTTTTTCGGTAACAACTTTTACACATGCAGCTATAGCTTTAAAACCACAACCAACTGCATCAATCCTCCTATCATACCTACTTGCCAATAAATGACGTTTGATAAGATCAGGGTGGATAAAATTAACTTGATCAGGGAATAGAGGTCCACTCCCTTCAGGGTTATGTAATACCTGGACTTCAACTATGAAATCGCTGAACGTAGCTTTATCTCCAGACTGAAAGGCCCTCTCCAGTCGGGTGCACAGGGTTGATACCAAATCATCATTATCTTTTACATCTTTATGAGCAAGGTTGACGTGGAATTCGTTGCGAGCACCATCATTGAAAGTAAACCAAAATCTTGCTTTGTATTCTCCATAGTTCACCTCCTTTTTTAAATGTTCAACAATAGCCCGAATAACCCTTCTGGAAAGCATCCCCTTACAATATCGCTACCTCGGTTGAATACATTTTCTTCATTGACCCTGATTCTGTACCGATGAGTGTCAATGACTCCTGAATTTCTAGAGACAGCAGTCGTTGTAATTTCTAATAATTCAGCTGTAAAATCTTCATCATCGTCATCATCATCTGCATCATCATCATCACGTTTTCTTTTGTTATTCTTCTGTAAAGAGAATCAATCATAAATATACGAGTAATAACATAAGACCTATCTTAACTTAACTGATTCTATCATTTTCTTATTGTTTTAAATAATTACAGTTACAAGATTAGCTAAAACTTCTTACTTTAATTAATAATTCATTCAAACAGTATGTATTTAAAAGAATTTCGTAAATTACACTTACCCCATCATCTGGGCCATCATAAGGATCAACATCCATAGGTGCATCTCTGTGATCGTTCACTCCGCTGGTTCCTGCACCGGCATCGTTGACCCATGTAACTCTTTTCTTAGCATCACGATTTTGAAGACCACGTTTAGCTTGTACAATTTTACGATCTTCACGGGGTGGTTCAGCGTCTCTGGGTTCACCATTATTATCAGATGAAGGATCGTTGTTGTTGTTGTTGTTGTTGTTGTTGTTGTTGTTGTTGTTGTTGTTTTTGTTGCTGTTGTTGTTGCTGTTGTACCTCCACCCCCTCCTCCGCCTCCTCTGTTAAACCCACTAGCTCCGGAGATATAGCAGAATGGGCGAAACTGTAATAATAAATTACAAATAAAATATATAAGTTCCATGTTTTCAAAATAAATAAAACACTTACAATAGAAATAAATTTTTTAAGAAAAACAAATTTTAAGAAAAACAAATTTTTAAGAAAAACAAATTTTTAAGAAAAACAAATTTTTAAGAAAAACAAATTTTTAAGAAAAACAAATTTTAAGAAAAACAAATTTTTAAAAAGTTTCAGAAAAAATTAAAATTTAATTTTTTTTAAAATAAAAATAAATATTTTTTAAAATAAAAATAAAAATAATAACAAGACTTACTGCAAACAATTTCATGAGGTTGTGCATTTTTCCGGCATTGAATATATTCAACTGGGACATTCTGAAGATTCTCAGCAGGTATCACGAAAACAAGAACTGTAATAAAAATATTATTATTATTATTATTATTATTATTATTATTATTATTATTATTATTATTATTATTATTATTATTATTATTATTATTATTATTATTATTATTATTATTATTACCACTCACACAACGGAAAACACACCTAGAGTAACTATCGCTAAGATGCAGACTCCACGACAGACTGAATATAACTAACAGCTAACACCCAAGCATAAGTTATATATACCGTTTCCACCCAAACATTACGAAATCCCTATAACTCCGCCCTCTTTCAGAAATTTTCAAACCTAAACATGAAACATTAACCCTTCCCGCCATTTTGTATCTTTATGCTTTATATATATATAAAGTTCAAATAAATATTGTTGTTAACAGTTTTGAATAAGCATTGGTATGATGAACACCTTAGAAAAATTCGTGTTTAGATCCCCCTGTACATCTCTCGTATGTGGTCCAACGGGATCGGGTAAGACCTACGCTTTGCTAAAGTTCCTAAAACACCCTGTTCTATTCGAACAACTCCCCGTGAAAATAATCTGGTGTTACAGCATCTATCAATCTATTTTTAACGAATATAAAGATGTGATTCAATTTCATGAAGGTATATACGATGTTAAGTCTTTGGAAAATATACAGGGTCATAAAATTATTATCCTTGACGATTTGATGCATAAACTGAACGAGGATATAGCTGAAACTTTCACAGTCTACTCTCATCATTTAAATGTTACAGTGTTTTTTATAACACAAAATATCTTTCATCAGAATAAGTATATGAGAGATGTATCTTTAAATACACAATACCTAATTTTGTTCGGACAAAGAAGAGACGTGAGTCAGATCAATGTATTAGCAACTCAAATGTTTCCTATGCAAAGAAAAGAGTTTCTAAAGGTATATAAAGAAGTTACTTCCATCCCACACGGTTATTTACTGTGTGATCTTCATCCTAAGAACACGTACAGGGTACTGCTACGCACAAACATCTTACCTAACGAAACTGAAATTGTCTACATCCCTGAATAACAATGAGCAAGCTAATTGAAAAATATTTACCAGTTATAAAAAACTACAAGAAACTAAGTAAAGCTGAAAAACGTAAACATCTAAAATGTACATCATTTACCCGACTCGTATGTGAAATTTGTCTTAACCTTATAAAAGGAAATGTTCCAATAAAAGAGCCTCAGAAACAAAAGTTACGTCGACATAGCAACATCGTTAGAAAACTTACGCGTAAAATTAAAAAGAAGAATTTTTTTAAGAAAAAGAAACTGATACAGACAGGAGGAGCCTTCCTCCCTCTATTATTTTCCATTGTAACACCCTTTTTAACTAAAAAACAATAATAATAATAATAATAATAATAATAATAATAATAATAATAATAATAATAATAATAATAATAATAATAATAATAATAATAATAATAATAATAATAATAATAATAATGAAGAAAGTAGTGGTTATGCCTTTTTCAGATTACGAAAAAATAAATAATAACAGTATTACTATGCAACAGCAACAACAACAACAACAACAGACTCAACCTACTACGTTATATGAACCTAAATTGGAACAAATGTCTAGTATCGAAAACGAGCTTACCCAAATTTTAAATTCACATATGAACATTCACGACAAAAGAATAAAGTATCAGGAGATATTACAAAAGTTAATAGATTTGAAAGAAAAATATACCAACTATAATGCCTCAAGATCTGTAAATGAAACTGAAGAAGAAGTTGAAACTATTAAAGATTTTAAATCTATTTTAGAAAGCAGTCTTCCAACCAGTGTAAAAAATAAAGGAATAGCTTTATATAACACTTTGAAAGGTCAAATTAATTGGGATTCCAATGGTCAGATTGTAATAAATGGAGATCCCATTATAGGTTCAAATATCGTAGACTTAGTTTCTGATCTTGTACGTAATTGGCGAAGGAAACCTATCACAGGATGGCCTATAATAAAGCAAAAATTAAGAACAATTAATTTTCCTAAGAGTTTAATATTAAATTTGGAACGTTTAGCAGATGTGGAAAACGTGTACTCTACGCCTAGAGCTATGGCTTCGAGCTCTTCAGCTGTAATGACGTCATACCCCTCTCCTTTAGGACTAATGAAAAAACGACCACGAAAGAATCCTTATCCTGCAGCGAAAAAATTAAGAAAAAAGGCAGGCTTGGGTAGAGAATGGTTAAAAATGTAACCTGAGATGCTATAAAACAGGTGTTCATTAACCATTAGGCTTAATAGTTAGGGTTATTAAAAGTTAGTTTTAAATAAAATTACAAAAGGAAGCATTTTGTTTCTCCCCCTTCTACTCAGTTAACGTTTAATGATTACTTATTTACGGAGGGAGAGGAAGTCATTCAAATCAAAGAAGTTGCTGATGAATAGTTTGCTGCCTAGACATGAAAGTAACCCTAAAGTGCAGGTGTTCATTTATTGGTTAGGCTTATCCATTAGGCTTACTGTTAGGCTTATCATAAGGGTTAAATTAGAAAACATTTCTCTGATTGGCTGGTTGAAGATCTCCCCCTTGTTAGGGTTACAGAGTTCTCATCGCTGAGGCTGAAAGCGTTCTTCAGTTGTACGCTCGACTCTGCACTGTCAACATGGTTTCTCTAGTAAGCACCAAGTTCGTAAACGATATTGTGTCGTGGAAAATATCTCACCCCAAAGATATAGTGAACTTATTTTTTCGCCGTAAATCTACAGGGGAACGTTACTATACATGTTCCTCTCCACCTCATACAAATAATCGGCCTCTGTTCCTATCGTGCGAAGATTTATCCCGCGTATTTGACGAAGTAAATACATGGGTGAACGAAAAGTATATTTCATCTAGCGTAACAAATTCCTGGGGAGTTGCCATTACCGGAGGAGAAGACACCGACACGAAAAGACTGACTCTTGTATTCTCTTTGCACAACAATATTGAAGCTATTGAGTTACGCAGTTGGTGGCGAAACAACCCTGAGGGTATATTCAGACCCTCAAGCTATGGGTTCATAATCGTAGGAAGAGAAAATATTACATCATTTATCAAGATGCGTGAAGAAATAACAAAACGAGAAGCCGAAGTCTCCAAATTAGATGATCTTATCAATACAGCTCACAACTTGTTATACACAGTGTACAACGAAAACTATACGTTTGACGCTCAATTAGCCGATGTTATGGATGTTATAGATATTGAAAAATTTACTTTTCATTGGGAAAAAGAAATGAAGACTCCTGCATACAAAGATCAAGACTTGAAAATATCAGCAAGAGATATTTACACATACGTGACAACAGATGGACTCCCTAGTCTCTCCGTCAGTATATTATAAATACACAGTATCTGCTAAGTCCTATGGCCCAAGCTCAAGCTTATTAAATATTTTGTGAATATTCCTTTTAAAATTAATTTTATGTTTTGATTATATTGTAAATATTATTATATATTTTAAAATATGCATATGTTGTAAGCATATTTGAACTACTTTTTATGAAGGAAACTAATTTGTGCTTGTAATATTTGAATTATTATTTAAATCATTAAATTGCTTTTTTTAAAAATGATGTTCCTTTCCATCTGATATTAATGTATCGTATATTATACATTAAATATATATTATATATATATATAAATATATATATATTATATATATATATAATAATATATATCATAATTATTATATATATATATATAAACTATATAATATATTATATATATTATATATAATATATAATAAATAATATATATATATATATATATAATAATGTTTTTGTTTTTATTTGTCATTGAGGCCGAATGGAGGCTAGAGGGGTCGATAAAAAAATATTACTATGACATAAACAGCCTTTACATCTATGGCGGCTGGTTCAAGGTTCTTCTTTTTAAGCTTTCTCATATTAATAAAAAAAAAGGAAACGAAAAATTATTTAGAAAGAGGATGCTGTTTACTCTTACATAAACCAACGGAAAAAAAATTTCCAACCGAAAAACCAAGCCCCTCACTAGATTTTAATGTGTTATGGCACTTGATTAACTTAAAATGATAAAAATATAAAGTTATACACATGAGGGTTTATTCAAATACATTCTTTCTTTTTGTGTTATACTGTGACTTTTCTGGATTACTTATGGTTAAAGGTTTTTAAAAGATTATAAAAAAGGTTTCTAAAGGACTGAGCTAACTGGTTGAGAGAAAATTATTTAAATGAGGAAATAGATATATTCCCTCAAATGATGTGACAGATAAAGCTACAGACATTTTTTAGCAAAGATGTTTCAAAAATGTACAGAGATATATGGATTACTTACAACACATTTTCAGTTAATATTAAAGCTTGCAATAGTGGAAAGCAGTACAAAACAAAGGAACTAATAAAAGAAAAGAATGCATAGGATATTTCCACAAAGAATACACTTAAATAATATACAACTATACTAGCAAGACTTGCCTTATTCTATATTAATGATGTCTTATTTCATAGAAAACAATTAAGAAGACCCCTCTAGAGATGTGTAAAAAAAACAAAAACCTCTGTATACCCTCGAATCAACACAATGGCGGCGGGGAAAAATTAAAGAACACAGCTTTTAAATAGAGATTATGTAGAGTGTCCTAGTCAGATTGAAAATTTTTCAGAAAAGGTACGAAGCAGGATGGTCAAGAGAATGTTGTTTAAAGTAATACAATGACGAGAATTCCCAAGAAGACGGTGGTTAAATTATACCTATCTCGAATTTAGAGGGTGGAACAAAAATAAAAAGGAGGTTCTATAAGCAGGTGATTACAGAAGGAAATAAAGGTTTGATCCTAAGGAGTCACGAGTATAAAATAGAAAAAAAAATATTAGGATCTAAAGGGAAAAGGTAAAATAAAACGTATCTTGTCAATATGAGATAGGTGCCCAGCGAAGTTTTAATGGTTATATAATGCTTGTGAATAAGAAACATGATCAGTTTTTACTTTGGTGAAACATGGAGAGTGAAGAATCATTTCTATTAACGCTTTGCCTTTCATCGGCTTCTTATGGATGTATCCGCGAAAATAAAAATATCCGACTATAACAACACCCAATTAATTAACACTTATATCTTTGGTGATCGAAACATGTTAGAAGCAGGATTAACTTGTATAATCTCGATGCGATATATAGAGATTCCTGTTTCAATTTGGCTTTACGCATATTTTAGAAATGTCGATAATGTTTAAAAATGTATAAAAAGTAAAACCTAATACGCGCTACCCCTTCAAACGACGCGTGGGGCAACAATGGGAAATATCTTTTGAAAATTTATTATTAGAGCACGAGTTCTATAAATCGCGTTACGATGTGTCATAGACTAAACCAAAAAATTTGAAAGAAGAGAAAGTTCAAAAATGTAAACGATTTAGTGTTTCTGTTTAATAAATCCGTTAACAAGATAACGTGTTAATCACATAAAATCTCATACATGGAACCTGCAAAGGATATAAGTTTATTTATTTATTTTCCGCCCCTCAGGCTGGTTTCGTAATTGTAATTACTCACATGTATACAAAATATCGGGAAATAATTTCAAACCATCTCTAAAGGATCTAATGCGTTATATACCAACCAACGATGGAAGAGTATGTCTCAAAAAATGACACCAAGAGTTCATTACATTTTGTATGCATGCCTACTAAGATGTTTCAAGATCCAGGTATGGCCTATGTTTATACAGATATTGTAGACCATCAGTATGTAGGGAATACTAAAGCCTCTTTTTTAAGAGTAGTTCATTTTCCTAAAGGTTCGTAAATATTATAAGCTTTTCCTAATGTTCACTAACTTACCCTAGATAAGACCCAACCTGAGTTCAGTTCGCGTTAATAGAGCCGTCGAGAGGCAAACATACCCATTCACAAATGGACAGCAGTGTGTAAAGTTACCACATAATAAAAGAAGCTTCCGGTAAATAAAATAATAATGGAAAGAGAAAAAAGAGGTCTCAGGGGATCATAGAATCAGAAAAGAAGGTTAAGAATTTACGTGATTTTTTTTTGCTTCGTTATTTCGTAGGCTATTCCCCTGTTTAAATAGGAGGTAAATACATGCACTAAAAAAAGGGCGGCAAGAACAGATTTAAACACAATCCAAATTATGGAGTGTGTCGACCCTCGTAGTGCGTGTTAAAACGCCCCGCATAGTAATGTTTCAAGATGAAATGGTTAGACGATGTTTAAACAAAAAAGAATACGACGCCAAAATGACGGGAAGTTGCTGTTAGAAAGGTAAAAGCGCCAGCCGTGTAAAAAGACCTCAATAACAAAAAAAGGAAAAGTAAAAAGAAAAAAACCCCGTAGGCAAGAAAACGTTATGAATAAAAAAAGAAACGTAGGAAAAATATGCAAACGTTAAAATAAAGGAATTTTTGAATCTAGTAATACTGTGGCAACTTGTTTTCTTATATATAAGGTATTGCACCTAAAGAATATTTATTAAAGATTTAGCCTCAAATCCAATAAGAAATGCATTTCTTACACCCCTCTAGTCCAGACTGCTGAAAAGTGAATTGGATCTCTTCTCCGTAAATCCTACCCAGACATCGATCTTAGAAAGTAATTTTATCAGCATTAATCCCCTTCACGCTGTCACAAATACAGATGTACCTCTCGAATTCAATATCCCTGGAACTTCAGATCAATATCTTGACCCTTCGAATGTTTTTTTATATCTGAAGGTTAAATTGGTTAATGAAGATGGATCGGATCTCACAGGAACAGAACATGTAGTATATCCTGTTTCCAACTTTTTATTCTCATGCTTTAAGAACATTGAAGTGTTTTTAAATGAGACTTCTCTAGGAGCATCAGCAGCCAGTTACCCATACCGAAGCTATATAGAAACTGTACTAAATTATTCGGATGATGCTAAACAGTCCCATTTACAATCAAGCGGCTACTACAATTTAAAAGATGAATCTAAAATAGTAGATGGATTTAGTAAAAATGTCAACAAGACTTATGAATATTATGGACGTGTAAACGGTGACATATTC
Source organism: Trachelipus rathkii (assembly GCA_015478945.1). Taxonomy (NCBI): domain Eukaryota; kingdom Metazoa; phylum Arthropoda; class Malacostraca; order Isopoda; family Trachelipodidae; genus Trachelipus; species Trachelipus rathkii. The sequence continues at coordinate 101,668 of JABUQX010017392.1, read as the reverse complement.
TCCCAAGAAAAACTTATTCTACCATCTGTGGACACTCGTATCAGGTTAACTAGATCTACTCCACAATTTGTGCTTAATGTTCAATCCAAAGCTGCTGCAACGACTGCTTCACCTAATCCTATGTTTCAAATATTGGATACTTATCTTTATGTACGTAAAGTGAAATTATCTCCCAGTAAACATATAGAGATTGAGAAAGCTCTTTTAAACAGTACGGCTAAATATCCTATAAGACGTGTAGAAACTAAAATTTTTAACTTTACTCAGGGTTTATCGAGTATAGATCTTGCCAACGTTGTTATAGGTAATCTCCCTCAAAAGGTCATTGTAGGAATTGTAGACCATTCAGCCTTTATAGGGCAGTACTCTAAAAATCCATTCAAGTTTAAACCTTATGGTCTTAGAGAGATCAATCTTCAAGTTAACGGGCAAGGCCATGGGAGAGCCTATAAAGTAGAATATCCCCTCGATGGTTCTCCATTGTGTGCCCGACCTTTCCTCGAGTTGTTCTCCAACACGGGTGGGTGCTCTGAAGTTGGAACAGGTATCAATCTCGAATCATACGCTTCACATACCAACCTGTATGCTTACGATCTTAGTCAGGATAATTGCGGTACAGCAGCAGGCCACCTAAATATAGTTCGACAAGGAACATTGGATATCAAATTGAATTTCACAGCATCTCTCACATTACCTATTTCAGTCATAGTCTATATGGAATATCAAGAGTTAGTAGAAATTGACCGAGTACGCAATATTCTTGTTAACTTCTAAAAGAAATGGATGAAAACGAAATAAAAATTTTCTTTACCTCAAAGAAAAGCTTCAAAGGAGTTTACGCTATTAATGAACTTCCAGGTGTAATATTGGAAAATGGAACAGGGATAATTGTCAACACCTCTGAGAGACGTCTAGCTTACGGACACTGGGTTACAATATATAAATATGAACCTGGTGTATTTTATTTCATCGACTCCTTGGCTATCAAGAATTTAATAAAAAATGAATATTTATCAATTTTTTTAAAATATAACAAAGCAATATACGTTAAAATGTTATGTAACCCTATTCAACCAATTAATTCAGACAATTCGTATATACTCAACTATATTTTTTTAAAAAACCTTTTGAAGATGTACCCTCAATGTAATTATTTCCAAACTTTCCAATAAAAATTTATTTTTAGATGTTTGTAGTTTTAAATTTGTTAAAATAATTTTTGTACATATATATATAATTATATATACTTATAAAAGTATATATATTTAATAATATAATATTATATAATATAAATATATAATATATATTTATCTTCTATATATATCAATATATGCTTTCATTTGCAGTGCTTTTAAAAACATTTTATGTAAAAACATGAACTTATAAATAAGTTGTATTTTTACGTTGGCTTTGAAGAAAAAACCAAGGTTTTAATTTCTGTGACCTTTTTTTTTTTTTGCTCTTAATTTTTTTTTTTTTTTTTTTTTTTTAATTTTTTTTTTTTCTAAAAAATTTTTTTTTTTTCTAAAATTTTTTTTTATTTTTCTAATTTTTTTTTTTTTTTTTTTTTTTTTTTTTTTCTAAAAAATTTTTTTTTTTTTTTTTCCAAAATTTATTTTTTCCCCCCCCCCACCCCCCAACCCCCCCCCCCCCCCCCATCCTAATATAATATATAATATAATATATTATATATTATATAAATATATATATATAATATATACATATATATATATATATATATATATATATTATATATAATAAATACGGTTGTTTATTTATCTAAAAATAACGTTATGTTAAATAATATATATAAAACATACATATATATATAATATATATACTATATATATATATATATATATATATATATATATATATTATATATATATATTATATATATATATATATATATATATATATATATATATATAATAACTCAAACACTCCTAATATATACAGATATATACATACCAATACAAAATATAAACCAACTATCTAAAACATTAGCAATAACTACTATAACTACACTATACCCAATAACGCAACCAATAATAATCATATAGATATAGTAATATATATATATATATATAATATATATAATAATATATTTCTAATAATATAATAAATAATATAATATATAGATATATATATAAAATATATATATAATATAAATATATATATAAAATAAAACATATATAAAATCAAAATTAAAAGTAACAAAGAAAACTGAAAAGGAGTAAAATAAATGAAAGGACAAAATCAGCGAAGCGAAAATAAAATGACCGATCATTTTTCCCCCTAAATTCACTTCAAAATTTTTAGCAAATATTTCAGAGGAAAAATTACTCAAACATTCTACTGTAAATTCTTATTTGACTTTTATCGATTCACCTACAACGCTTATATATATATATATATAATATATATATATATTATATTTAATAAATATATATATATTATATATATATATATATAGTATATATATATATATATATATATATATATATATATATATATATATATAAATATTATATATTATATAATTTATATATATATATTATATATATAAAATATATATATATATATATATATATAAGGCTTATGCCTTTTTCACATACAACTTAACGAATATATATATATATATAATATAATATATATATATATATATATATTATAAATTATATAAATATACATTAATATATATATATATATATATAAATATAAATATATATAGATATATAATATATATATATATAGAAGCGCGCAATATTGCCGTTTCACCATTACAACTTATATTATATATATATTATATATATATATATATATATATAATATAATATATATAATATATTATTAGTATATATATATATATATAAGGACGCATATTAAATATATATATATATAAGGGCGCATATGCCGTTTCACCATACAAACTTATAATTATATATATATTTATATATATATATATATATAATATATATATATATATATATATAAACATAAAATATATATATATCTATAAATATATATATATATATAATATAATATATGTATATATATATATACTATATATATATATATATTATATAAATTACTAAATATATATATATTAATATAATATATATATATATATTATATAAATTTTATATATATATATAATATATATATATATATATATAAACTAACCTTGAATTTTAAAAACACTTCTTCTCTGTTGCACTTGTAAAAGTCACTTGATTCTAGGAGCTGAATCTGAGCCTTTTTATACTCTGTAAATCCCCTCTCCCCTTCACCCAAAATCCCCTCCTTTTAGTTTTTAAAAATAGAACTTTCATTATCTTCCATTGTCTCCTTTGTATTCATACAATAAAGTAAAACGCATATGTTCGCACATCTGGCATTTTCTTTTGTTTCGTACAAAATTTTTCCCCTTAATTACTAATTATAAAATAAATAAAGTTTCTCTTAAACATTTTTTCCCCATTAAAAGAAATTAATTGCTTCTTTCTTTCTTTTAAACACGAAGGAAAAACCATTAATTATCTCTTATTTCAAAAGTCTTTGTGTGTGTCTTGGTTTGCAGGCTTCATAAATTTACACTTGTCAATTAACAAGTAATTTACACTTGCCAATAAAAAAAATTAATTAGTTGAAAAACCAAAATGTACCCCCCCTTACATTTTTTCCCCATTAAAATAAATGTCAAATGAAAATTAATTGTCTCTTTCTTTCTTTTAAACACAAGGGGAAAAACCATTAATTATCAAAATCTTCCCACGCATTGTTATTTTACGTCGTAAATTTTTAAAACCTGTCAATTAAAAATAATTGGTTTGAAAACAAAATGTATTCGTCTCTCTCCCCTCCTTAAAAAAGATAATTAATCTTTTAGACTTAAAAGGTAATTAAAATCCTTTCTCTGTCAATCCTTCTCCCCCTCTCTCTCCTCCTTCTCTCTCCCTCATTTCTCCCCTCCTCATTCTCTCCCCTCTATTTTTCCCCTCATTTTATTTAGTTGAATGCCAGCGATTGAACAGGGAGGATGTCGTACGGCTTCAGCGGCCTCTCGCGAGGGCGCCGACGCGAAAACTAATTTACATGTATGCGCACGACATGCATGTTATCTTTCCTTACTTGTACGTACGTACGTATACGATACTAATTAACATATAATATATATATCTATATATAATATATACAATATATATATATCTATATATATATACTATATATATAATATATAGTATTATAGAGTGGTAGGGCGGCGTGAGGGTGTGAGCGGTTGAAGTTGCGTGTTTCTCTCTGCTGACGGATTCTCAAGCATTACTTATTCTCTAAGCATTACATATTCCTAAGCATTACAATAGATATATATATATATATAATATATAAATATATATATATATATATCATATATAATTACATATATTATATATATATATATATAATTAATATATTTTTTATTTCCAGGATCCAGTTCCTGGATCCTGGAACAACACCCCATTCCAGAAAATCCTGGAATTACTAAAATTTCAATCAGACTTCCAGTTTCCAACCTGAAAACTGAAAACCACTTTCCAGAATCCTGGAATCCTCCAGGATTCCAGGATTTCAAGGATTCCAGCCCCTCAATATTACTCGCCAACTACTATATATATTAATAATATATATATATATATAATATATATATATATATATATATATATATATATATCTATATATATAATATATATATATATATATAAATATAATATATTATATATATATATATATTAACTATATATATATATAGTATATATATATATTTGTGTGTGTGTGTGTGTGTGTGTTTGTGTTTATGTGTGTGGAAGCAGCGCAACAGAAGTGATGAGGTTATCTACCACTGACTGAACATCTACGGTGTGTTGGGGTATTTTCCATTGCACTCCAATACTTAGGGTTTGCCACTCTTCGTGCTCATTTTACTCACTCTTGCTTCACAACAGTAAACTCTACCTAATCCAACAACCATGATCACTATTACACAACAACTCCTTTTAAAAATTAATTGAAAAATCAAAAACACAAATGACTTCAACTCTACGTGATGGTTGACTGCCTTTGGTTGTGGGTTTTTCCCGTCACAAGAATTGCCAACCTTTTCTGGAGTACTGACTTCTTTTTTCACTAATATCTGCAAATTTTGCGGGTTTCTTTCAAATTTCCACTTTAATGAACACCATTGAATATAATAAATAATACAAACTGTCCTCTTATTTTAATTTGGAATTTTCTGAATTTTCTTCCCAATAGCTTAAGCTCTCATGCCAAACTGCAACTTAATTCATCTGTTCTGCCTATTTATCACTTAAATTTATTGAGGATCCTAAATTCATTTACTATCTAAACTTCAAAATTGATTACATTCTATCTTTTCCTTTCTCAGATTTCATCATTTTGTGTGATTTCAATGTTGACAGCCGCCAGTTTCTTTCCTCTAGTTCTCATGATACAGCTGGTGAAACTCTCTACCATTTCTCAATCTAGAATGATCTTAGGAAGTTGATTCAGCTCCTTCTTCGTATTCCTGATCGCCTTGGAAATGAATCTAACATTCAAGAACTTCTCCTACCTTCTAATCCTTCACCTTCTTCTGCTAAACTCTTTCCATCTCTGGATTCCTCGAATAATTCTTTTCATCTCTTCATTCGTATGAAAATCTCTCTCTCTCTCTCTCTCTCTCTCTCTCTCTCTCTCTCTCTCTCTCTCTCTCTCTCTCTCTCTCTCTCTCTCTCTCTCTCTCTCTCTCTCTCTCTCTCTCTCTCTCTCTACTTTTAAAGATATATACGTGTATCATTTTAATCCTTTCAAGTTTATACAAATATTTTCCTCTCATTGTTTAAAATTATAATAATTTTGACCATGAAAAAAAAAATCTTTCGAAGTTTTTGACACATGTATCCATTTCTCTCTTCGATTATTCTTCTGATTTCCTTTCCGGTCGTTCTATTGCAGCAGTTACAGAAGGCTACAATTCATTCTTTAAATCTTTGACTAATCGTGTCCCTCGAAGATCTGTCCTACGCAAAACTCTTTCTCTACTTTATTTAAAGTAGAGTCCACCTTTCATCACTTCTTTAATTTGGAAGGGTGTCACACCCGCCCAACAGAAAGTTCTCCATGCTATGTCTGATCTTTTTCGATTTTCTAATAAAAGTATTTAGAATATGGTTGTTTTTTAAGCCTCAAAAACTCAAATCTTACTACTCGACATAATCTCTCAGCTAACTATAACTTCTTTGAAAATACAAAGCTCAAACCTGTGTTTGTTTTTAATATCTCTGGAGATTCCTTTTCACATTATCACATTACTTTTCTTTCTAATGACGCTTCTAAGAGGTTCTACGCTCTGAGGTGCCTTCGAAATTTCTTCACTCACCCCAGTTAATTATTCTACATTGTGGTATAGTTCGACCCTGTATTGAGTATGTCTTCACACATCAAACATACCTCCATTATCACAGCTCTTCTTGAAAAGGTAGGGCTTAGGGCTTAGGGCTTTTCGCCTTATCAATCTTCCTGTTCTCACAAACTCTCTCTAGTCCCTTTCTGCCCTACGAATTGTTGTTTCGCTTCCTTTATACTATCGCTGTTACCTTGGAAATACTGCTGTTCTGAACTCTTCATTC
>JABUQX010017392.1:80000-87500 GCA_015478945.1 Trachelipus rathkii | reverse complement strand
GAGCTGGCGCCTGTCCTCGTTCAACTCTACTCTCTATGCCTTAATACTAATACTTTTCTCAATGCTGGAAGCGCGCTTTTATTCAGGTAGCCCTATGCCTTAATACTAATACTTTTCCTCAATGCTGGAAGCTCATTTTTATTCAGCCAATCCCAAAAAAGTAGCCGCTATGATCCTTCTAACTATCGACCTATTGCCTTAACTTGTATTCTATCTAAAATCTTTGAAACTCTCCTTAACTCTCATTTCCTCGATCATATAGAATCTCATTCCCTTCTTTCAGATCGTCAGTATGGCTTTCGACGTTCGAGATCAACTGGTGACATCCTTTCCTATCTCACTGATCTATGGTCTTCTGCCCTTAAGGACCATGGGGAGTCTTGTGTGGTAGCACTTGACATATCTAAAGCTTTTGACAGGGTATGGCATGCGTCGCTACTCTCTAAGCTACCTTCCTTTGGATTTCCTCCTTCGCTTTGCTTACTCTTGTCTAGTTTTCTTTCAGATCGTTTCATTTCAGCTCTTGTTGATGGAGCAACCTCTTCCTCCTTTCTTATTAATTGTAGTGTTCCTCAGGGTTCTGTTTTATCCCCAACTTTATTCCTACTTTTTATCAACGATCTTCTTAGCTTCACTTCTAACTCTGTTCACTCTTATGCCGATGACTCAACTCTCCATTCTTTCACTCATTTCAATTGTGCTCCCTCGTTTGTATCTAGAGTTGCTCTCGTCTACAGCTTTCTGATTCAATTCTTGCCGATTTGGTCAGGATTTCTCAGTGGGGTAACCGTAATCTTGTGAAGTTCAATTCTTTAAAAACTCCAACTTCTTCATATCTCCCTCTCTAAAACACCTCTCAACTTTCTATCTCCTTTGACGGCTCTAATGTCTTACCCGTAAACAACATAAACATTCTTGGACTAAACATAAATAGTGAATTGTCTTGGAGACCTCACATCACATCGGTTGCTAAAATGGCCTCAAAAAAGCTGGGAATTCTGTTCAGATTGCGTGAATTTTTTCTTCTGCTCAGATACTCCAGTTATATAAAGGTCTTATTCGCCCCTGCATGGAATACTGTTCCCACATTTAGGGTGGATCCGGTTCCACCCTCCTTTTGGATAGAGTTGAAGCTAAGGCTAAGAGGCTTATAAACTGTCCCATTCTTTCTGACTCCCTTGACCCTCTTTCTCTGCGTCGTGACGTTGGTGCCCTATCTCTTTTCTATAGGTATTACAATGGCAGGTGCTCAGAATTGACCTCTCTCATTCCTCCACCACTGCGTCGCCCTCGTAACACAAGAGGTGCCTTGTTCTCTCATGAAAATTGTGTGAATATTCTAGACTCAAGGATCACTCGTTGTGGTACCTCCTTCTTTTCAGCCACATCTATTTTGTGGAATTCCTTGACTTTTTCTATTTTCCCTGCAATATTCAATCTTCCTCTATTTAAGTCCCGCGTCTGCGCCCACCTGAGGGAATTGCGTTAGGCAAGGGACAGGGTGGGTTTACTTTCCATTTATTTTAATTTTTGTTTTCTTTGTAATTTTTTTATTTATTTATTTATGTTTTTGCCCCCTCCTTTTGAAAAGGGCCCCACCCGTGAGTGGTGGTATCATGTAAAAATAAAAAAAAAAACAAAAAAAAAACGAAACATCTGTCCTTCTCCAGTTTTCAATTACATCTAAAGAGTCTAATAGAGGAATTAAAACTTCAAAGAAATCACTCACAGAATAATATCTTTCAATCCAACGTGTGGCAAAGTGTCTTTTTAAAGTTTTAAGTTTCGTTGAGAATTATGAATTTTTTATTTTTGTTTAGACAAAATGTCTTTTCTTTTTAGTGAACTTAAAGTAACATGTGCTTTTGCTATGATTCCAATGCAACATCAAATTCCTACAACTTCAGAAGACTTGGAAACAACTAAATTCGGTGATTGAGCTGCCATTGAATGTAAACTTCAGGTAGATGAATTCTATAAACATGTGCTTGTACTTCGGTGAAGGCACCCGACATCGCTGCAGCAGCATCATATCCTTGATCCCTAAGATACGCTTTATTACTGTCAAGCAGTCAAAAACTTTCTAAAATTAGATCAGCCAGTCTTGTGCCTGTTAAATCACATATAGGAACAAAATTTATAAAAACTTCATTTAGGTTTAGTGTATCATTATTAAAATATCTAGCGTAAATGAAAATTTGCTCAACGCCGGAGATATCAGAAGTTTCATCTACGAGAGCTTAAAAACGTTTAGCCAATCTATGTATCAACAACTTGCCTCAATGAGATAGTATTCCAGGCTTCAATTATGAAATTTTAAAATTGCGGACAAAGATATCTATAACCCTCTCCCTCTAAAGAAGTTTGCAGATTGACACCACCTTTTGCTCTATACCGTAGCTTTGCCAAAAAGTTTCCTTCATTATTCTTGGGTTCTTCTGACATAGATATTTTACCAGAATCTCGATGGCCACAAAGAGTCAATTCTTGCCTACCACACAGTAAACTGTTTCAATTATTGGAACAAGTCGTTTTCTGTTCACCAGTATTTGTTGCTACCTTTTCTTAATGCTTCTGCTTTGATTTGACAGTTCAGGCCTTTCCCATCCTTGCACAAAACTCTCAGCATCAGCAACACAATCCATGTAGTATCTTAACGAGGCATAGAAACGAAGTAAATTTTTCAATTGCTTTTTTCCAATTGGAGAAACCTTTCTTAACGAAAGCACTAAGGTCCTGTGAATTAACACCAGCCCTTCCTCTAGATAATAGTACACAATGTTTGTAGTATGCACTAATTTTCATCGCCGAATATACAATCCAAGGAAAGCGTTTAAGCTAATGATACTGAAAGCGAAGCACAAATGTCCTTTCTTCACTTTCTGTAGAGAGTACTTTTTGTAGTTGTTTTGTACCGGGAAAGGTAAAATCTTCAGTTGGTTTCCATACGTTGTCTAAAATTTCCCGTATTTCGCCAGAAGTTCTTTGGGAGCGGTTCTGGTTTATGTACAAGCTTATATCATTAGGTCTGGATTCATTCTCCACAGATGTGGTAGCTTGGGTACTAAAATATGAATAGGTTCTATGACTTTATAAGAAACACTGGAAATTTCTTTAGTTCTCGTTTTTTACCTTTTTAATAAAAATTTTGAAATGGAAAGTTGCTGTTTAACTCTTTTTCATCCATTACTAATACCGGTTTGACTTTATCAATAAATATTAAGACAGGGTCATCATACTAAAATGAGTATTCGCATCTAATAATAATAATAATAATAATAATAATAATAATAATAATAATAATAATAATAATAATAATAATAATAATAATAATAATAATAATAATAATAATAATAATAATAAAAATAATAATAATAATAATAATAATAATAATAATAATAATAATAATAATAATAATAATAATAATAATAATAATAATAATAATAATAATAATAATAATAATAATAATAATAATAATAATAATAATAATAATAATAATAATAATAAAAATAATAATGATAATGATAATGATAATAATAATAATAATAATAATAATAATAATAATAATAATAATAATAATAATAAAATTAATATTAATATTAATAATAATAATAATAATAATAAAAATAATAATAATAATAATAGCAATAATAATAATAATAATAATAATAATATATTTAATTAATAATAATATTAATAATAATAATAATAATAATAATAATAATAATAATAATAATAATAATAATAAATAATAATAATAATAATAATAATAATAATAATAATAATAATAATTAAAGCAATAATAAGAATAATAATAATAATAATAATAATAATAATAATAATAATAATAATAATAATAATAATAATAATAATAATAATAATAATAATAATAACAATAATAGTTTATATTCTAAACTGTAATAATAATAATAATAATAATAATAATAATAATAATAATAATAATAATAATAATAATAATAATAATAATAATAATAATAATAATAATAATAATAATAATAATAATAATAATAATAATAATTTATAGAATTAAATGAAATAATATCAAATAATAAATAATAAATAATAATAAATAATAATAATAATAATAATAATAATAATAATAATAATAATAATAATAATAATAATAATAATAATAATAATAATAATAATAATAATAATAATAATAATAATAATAATAATAATAATAATAATGTGTAATTGTGTAATAATAATAATAATAATAATAATAATAATAATAATAATAATAATAATAATAATAATAATAATAATAATAATAATAATAATAATAATAATAATAATAATAATAATATCAATAATATCAATAATAATAAAGAACACTAGGAAAATCAACAATTAAATATTGCTCTTTTAAAAATTAGGTTTGAATTGAAAACTCAGTAAGCGTAGGCCTATTTAATTTTAAAATTGTAAGCTTTCTTTTATCAAGCAACTCAATTACAGGTACAGTTATTGCTTAAATACCACTTGTAATTAATAATTGACAGTTAGCAGCACTTAACTATGTTTCAAATATAATTTATTTTAATATTATTAAACAAATTTTACAACACTCTTTCAGCAGAAACGACAGATCAATAAGAATAAGAATAACTTTTCTAAAATCTTAGAAACATCTGATAGCATAAAAAAAATATTAATTTGTCGTACACTTCAAGTTGCTTGATTTTTCAAACGATTTACTGCAACAATAATAATAATAATAAAAATAATAATAATAATAATAATAATAATAATAATAATAATAATAATAATAATAATAATAATAATAATAATAATAATAATAATAATAATAATAATAATAATAATAATAATAATAATAATAATAATAATAATAATAATAATAATAATAATAATAAAAATAAAAATAAAAATAAAAATAAAAATAAAAATAAAAATAAAATAATAATAATAATAATAATAATAATAATAATATTAATAATAATAATAATAATAATAATAATAATAATAATAATAATAATAATAATAATAATAATAATAATAATAATAATAATAATAATAATGATAATGATAATGATAATAATAATGATAAATAATAATAATAATAATAATAATATTAATAATATTAATAATATTAATAATATTAATAATAATAATAATAATAATAATAATAATAATAATAATAATAATAATAATAATAATAATAATAATAATAATAATAATAATAATAATAATAATAATAATAGTAATAATAATAATAATAACACTGGACAAAGATTTTGCGGCAAAACATTTGAGTTCATTTATGAGTAACTGTTGCCCCAATTATCAGTCTATTCCTGAATTAAATAGTTTTTGAGATACAGGTTGGTCTAAAAAATTAATTAATAACAACAATTTATGTTAGGTTGTAACGTAATTCACAATAAAAAACACGAAAGATATATATCAAATTGTTAATGTAGGTCAAAACATTCAATTCAGTACAATGAAATCACAATTAATGCATTACAAATCGCTGTCTATATGATTGTCTTCTGTGTGCAGAATGTGAACAATCACGTTGAAGGCTCCAACAATAGTCTGCCATCATGTGTGTATCCCATTTTCCTTGGTATCTTTCTTATCACCTTGATATCTTGATGGAACCTCTCCCCTTGTTCCTAACTATAGATTATCCGGAAACCGATCTAAGTGACTATGTAGAAAGTGAACTTTTATGCTCATATTACCATTCAAATTTTTGAAGTCTGAAAGCATTTTCTGTACGAGTTCTACATAGTTGGCAGATTTATGGTTGCCCAAAAAGTTCTGAACAACCAAGACAAAACTTTTCCAGGCAGATGCTTCAATATCAGTCATGGAATTTATGAAATTGTCATCCTTGATGATTTGGCGAATTTGAGGGCCGCTAAAGATTCCAGCTTTGAGTTTCTCCATACTCAACCCTGGAAAAAGTCTGCAAATATATTTGAAACATTCACCATCTTGTCTAGTGCCCTAACAAATTGCTTCATCAGTCCTAGTTTGATGTGGAGTGGTGGGAAAATAATTTTCCCCTGTCAACCAGTGGTTCGTTAATGATATTTGATGCACCTACAGTCATATTTTTCCTAGCAGGCCATACAACTTTTTCCCAGTGGTCTTCTTTAGCCCTACTATCCCACAAGCATATGAAACAAGAGTACTTAGTATATCCGCTTTGCTGCCCAAGTAAGATGTTGACCATCTTCAAATCAACGCATATAGACCACTGGTGTTTATTATATCTAAGCTTCTGCAAGATCATTCTTATATTTTCATATTCCTCTTTCAGTTTTGTTGAGTGACCTATTGGAATCGATGCATAACTATTGCCATTGTTCAATAAAACACACTTCAAGCTTCTCGTTGAACTATCCATAAACAATCGCCAATCTTCTGGTCAGTATTTAGGTAACCCCATTTGGAGTAGGAGTCCAGGGATGTTCCTACAATATACTAGGTCTTCTTCTTCAATGAAATATGGAAGAAGTACTACCTCTCTTGTCCGAAAAAAAGTTATTTTACATTCTGCCTTGAGACAGTTCTTTTCACTTAGTCTAGATGCTAAAAGCTCAGAATCTTGCTTGGAGAGACTTAACTCTCGTACTAAATCATTGATCTCTTCCTGGGAGAACTGTTGCTGTGTAGAAGTACTTTCTTCATATTCACTACCACTATCTGCACGTGTGCACACCAAATCCTGGATATCTTCTTCATCAGACAATGCTAGGTCTGGGAGTGTAGTGAACACTGGGATGGGGACATCGTCAGAGTGTGGTACAGGTCGCCTTGCTGATTCCAAATCCGGATACTCAAATTTACGTTTCTTGTAACGATTGATACCTTTCACATTAACCAAACAAAAATAAGTCACTGTGGTGATTCTTTGGCTCCCGCCATACCATAGGCACACCAAATTTTAAACCTTTTCTTCGTCCATTTTTCCACTGACGTAGATTTTCGACACACGTTTTACAGACCATATTGGGAGCCCAAGACTTATCTTGGTCTCCGAGTTTCATTCCAAAGTATACCAGATATGCTTGCTTCACAAAGTTAGTAATATTTCTTCTTTGGTTCTCCTGGCAATATTCACCACAGATATAGCAGAATACATTGGGGTTATTCAAACAGGCTCTTCGTGAAGTACTCATAGTGTTCTGAAAATAAAAAAAAAAAATAAAGGTAAGCCCCTTAAAAAGAAATAAAACGATATTACTGTAAAATATGCATTAAAAAGATATTTGTATAAGAGTATATCTGGAACACCCTGTATCTCAAGAACTAGAGCCAATCTTGGAAAACTAATGTCATTTCTGAAATCAGCACACCCGATATACAATAAATTCGATAAAATATCCTTGGCAGCAAAAAATTATTTTTTTTTTTGTTGGCCAGTGTAATAATTATAAAAATAAATAATAATTAATAATGATAATAATAATAATAATAATAATAATAATAATAATAATAATA
>JABUQX010017392.1:70000-75000 GCA_015478945.1 Trachelipus rathkii | reverse complement strand
CTTTCAGCCAATTCTGAAAATCTGGACTTTATTGTGATATAAAATACAAACTTATCCTTTAATATCATAAATTGATGAGTCAACATATTCTTGTAACTTAATCTCTTATTACAGAACTTGCATTGGCAAAACGAAAGGTTGATTTGATGTAATTTATAAGATCAACTTGTAAAATTTATCGTTATTTAATTATATTAATATCTGATTTTGAAAATTATTTATTTTCTTACTTTAATAAATTATAAAAAGTTTGGGACTAATAGTTTTAATAGGTTAAAGGAAGTGTAAATTAAATTATATAAATAAACACTAAAAAAAATTTAAATTTACTTTTAATAAAATTTAATGCGAAAAATTAACACTAGTTCGTACAAATTAATTTAGAATAAATAATATTAGTCATTAATGCATTTTAGCGTTTGCGTCAAAAAGTGGTTTAAGGGTATAGGCATTGTAAATGACATTATATTAGAATATAATTAATAATTATAGTTGCTAGTATCAACCTTTATTAAAATTTGGTGTGCGTGATTAATACTAGCTTGCTCAATCCATTTATTTTTTATAATATAATCAGTATTAGTTGTTTAATACATTTTAAAAAGAATAAGTCAATTCGTCTGATTGATTTTTTTGTACATATTTTCAATTATTCTACTTATAAGAAATATTTTTATTAAAAATCCTTTTCAGGTAGAAATACGTCCTGTATACATTTCAGGATTTTTAAATGTTTATATCTATGAATGTTTATTCTCGGAAAAAAATTGCCTGATTGATTACTACAGACTACATACGAATTTTGCGAAAACAAAGAATAACAAAGAATGCATTTTCTTTGGACTAGGTTTTCATGATTTTAAATACGTAAGTCTCCTTGTTTAATTCCGTTTTAGTACTATTAACAAATATTTATTTGATTGGTACATAAAAATAATTTATTTTTAAATATTTCAAATATATGCTTTATTTAAATTATTCTTATTTTCTAATTGTAAAAATTTAAATGTCCTGTTTAATGCAGCTTTAACCATACTAATTGACTTTTCTAAAATTATGCAAGTACAAAAATACTGCACAGTAGTTTTTTTAAAAGGAATAATGGTATCATATATTTCCATCTTTGCAACCATATCTCTTATTTCCATTCCGGCCAATATGCAGCAGCCTTTCTTCATTTAATCAGTGGATAGTCGTATGTACTTTTATATTCCTTACTATATTATTTATGTCATTTCATCCCTTATTCAACTCGTAGGCTGATTATATAAATATGACTTCTTCATTTTACTTTTTTTCCAAACACAACTACTCAACAGCGAAAATAAAATGCTAGGAAGGTTGTCATATGGTAATCAACTTTTGATAGTAATAGCATATCCAATTTTGGATAAGGAGAACAATAGTTTTCAGTGATTCAACAATTTACTTTCTTTACCAACTGTATCCACTTGAAGCAATATTTAAAAGGACTAAACATCTACTGCAACAAAGAAATCAAACCTTCTTCCTTTTATAGATATTCTTGAAAATTCGTGTGTTCATCATATTTGATTTTATCACATCGTTTCTTTTACTATACAATCCTCTAAGAAGTTTCGGGTTTTAAATTGTCGTTATGTCAACATTTTATTACGTCTTTTCTGCTTCTAATGTGAAGAGTCATTGCCAGTCATCTCATCAGTAAGCTTCACAGTGTTCGGATTGTTTCACTCACCTATTCACTTTTAATGAGTAAATTGTAATGTCTTTTGTACTGGCAATTCTTTCACTCTAACTGACAACGTCCAATCTTTTTGTAGTTAATAATCTGTTGAATCAGTATCATTAGTCTACAACCTTGATAAGGAATATTACTATAATGAAAAATTAGTTGTGCACTCCTTTCTATGAGAATAGCCTGGTGACTTTTTAATTTAATCAATTCATATAATTATTTTTCAACCCAAATATATGATCCTAAACATAACAGCTATGCTTATACCTTCAGGTACTCTGAAAAAATCTAGAACAATCATATTTAATTAATACACAACAAATATTTAACGTTACACTCTTTGCCAAGCGTTTCTTTTTAATTTTATTAGATTAGTTTATATTAAATGTCTATAAATTTGATTTGTTTTTATTTACATGAAGTTTTAATAACATAACTGATTAGTCGTCTGTTTATTATAAATATAGTAATCTAGTAATATATTTTGAAGCCCGCTTTTGATATTTAAAATATAAAAGTTTGATAAATCAACATTTATGTATAGTAATAGAGAAATTAATTAATTTTGAAATTATTTAGGAGGATATGAACTATATAATAAATAGGTTTACTATATCATTTCAAAATGATATATTTCGTTTGATAAATCAATTTATATCATATTCGCCAATAAAATATACAGCATCAAAAGAAACATGTCCTCATACGGAAAAATATATCATATTAAATTTTTTTTCCTTACTTATAATTGAGTGAATTATAAACAAATCGACGTGTGATAAAAGAAACATTTTTTTGAGAAATCGAATGGCTAAGTTGATGCCATTAAGAAAATTACACTGCTATATTGTAAAACTAAACTGCTAATGCATTTTTCAGTTTCAAACTTTTAATATCTGATTTATGTGATGAGCAGTTTGATTATTGGTATGTCCCTCACTGTACCTGTATTCCTCCACAATAAAATTTTGCATATCTGATTAACCTTTTAAACCATTTTAATCCTTAGATATATATTGGCATTAGTCTTTCATGTCTTACGGTCCCATCTGCAACTTTTGGAGATGAGAAAGACAGCTTTATAAAAATTAAACAAGAACTCTGCTATTTTGACACCTCCAAAGAGAATATGTCTGTAGAATACCGTTTCCTACAAGAGGAATCCCGGGTTCTAGATGGTGTTCCTATAATTCTTCCTTGCACAACAGGTGGTGAGTGAATTGATATATTCCTTTAGTTGCAAAATTTTCTTATAAAGTTAAATTTAATAATTTTAGATGTTTTTGACTTTCTTTTAAGAACATTTGTAGTTAATTTTAACTACTGCATAATATCAACATTTAATTAAAAAACAATCTAAACTATTTTATAAATTTTCAAATATAAAATTGAGTTTGAAATCCCACAAATTAAGAACTAACTTATTTGGACTATCCAAATTAGTAAAAAACTTGAAATAATTTTCAAGCTGCTTTAAAGTAGACAAACTTTTTCGATACATTTCAAGGTACTTTAAGGCACCGTATAAAATCCAAATATTCATAATTTATTTTTTGATTAGCATATCCGCAGAAAGTAATTTTATTTCACTAAGTTTACCAATTTCAGACTTACTTTGCAAAGTAGAAAATATAAATATTCATAATATTTTCCTCTCTGAATAAAATATCAGCTCAAGAGGTAATTCCATTAATTTAGCCAATTCAAATGCAAGAATATAAATCAAGGGGTTAGGATCAAAGTTTTGTAGTTGGAAAATATACTCTTTTATAAAAATATGATTGAAAGTGGGGTTTCCAGAAAGTTGTAGAGCAATAGAAAATAAAAACTAACAACGCCAAACACAGGTCAACATATACACGTATTTATTTGTTTTAAAAGAAGTCTGATGCTTGATGTGTCTCCTACTACAATGATTACTACTACCATTACTACTACCACTACATCATAACACTTATCTTAAATTTCACAGCATCTTTTGTCACTTGGTTTTAAAACCTCTGTATGGGTGAATATATTTCTTTGTTTTTAATGAATTCAAAAAATACATGCTCTATTATAGAATGGAAACATCGTACGCTTTTTATTTTTGCTAACTTTAATTTCATATATTTTTAAAAATTTATAGTTTATAATATTTAATAACAATTAATAAGAAAACTAATAATTTCGGTTATTGGGCAAAGTTGATCACTTTTATATGAATCTCTTTTTATTATTAAACAAGCATCTGTTACCAAAAATTATTAATAATAATTAAAATTGTAAATGCATATTTTTCTTTCTAAAACACAAAATATACTATATTATTGTTTCTAATTTGAACAATTTAATCAAACTTTCCCTTATTGGTCCGAAGAAAATATTTCAAATATGACTTCCGGATAAATATTTGAATTTAAATCAGTGGTATCATTAGAAATTGTTCTCCAGAATCCAAGCAAGTTATATAAAACTGTTTTAATGCTTATATTTGCATTCTTGAAATTAACCTAATGCTAAAACAATCAGAATACATAAACGAAATTTAAATAAAATTTTATTTGAAAAATAATTCGTATTATCGATGGAATAAAACCACAGTTTAAATTAAACTTAAAAGTTATGTTATATGTCATAACAGTTAAACTTTATTGAAGCAGAGCACTTGACATTTTCTTATTATTTCTATACATATAAGCACCACACACGTTTTATACATATATTAAATATATTAGTATATACTAATATATATATATAATATATATTATAAATATATATATATAGTATATATATATATATATATTATATATATTATATATATATATATAATATATATATATATATATATAATATATATAAAGATAAACTATTCCACCTTCTACTCCACTTCGCAGTGTTAATAAGTATTGATTAGAAAAATACACCCCTCTGAGTAATTCACCCTGCTGGCGTATTGAACCGGGCCCTAGCAGTATGAACGCGTATGTTGCTATGACCACTACGCACGATGACTAAAAGAAGCAACGCGTCAAATCTTCCTTTGGTGAATATAAACACCCACCTACAGCACATGCCAGGCTCTTCCCGTCCACAGAAAGATTTGACGCGTTCTTCTTTTAGTCCATCGTAGTGGGCGTAGTAGGTCAAGCACATTTACGCGGTCATCTTGCTTGGGCCCAGTTCAATCCAGCAGGGAATTACTCAGAAGGGAGGCTATTTTCAATGATATATGTCACTTATATATAGTATATATATATATATATATGATATATCATAATTAATATATAAATTTTATATATAG
>JABUQX010017392.1:57500-67500 GCA_015478945.1 Trachelipus rathkii | reverse complement strand
TCCCGCATGCTCAAATATTTTCATGAATTCTCCTCTGATATATATATATATATATATATATATATATATATACTAACTCTTTCTATATATATATATATATATATATATATATATATATATATATATAACTGCTGCTATATATATATATATAATATATATATATATATATATATATATATATATATATATCGTTGTTGACCCAAAAACAGGGAGATTTGTTACAGGTGATCTTTGCGAATCGCTCTACTGGCAAAAGAATTACAAGAAAAGCCTTCAATTTTCAATAGAAAAATTTTATAACAAAAATGATGATTTGTTATTTCCAACAGATAGTCCGCATCCAAATAACAGCAGGTTTCCATTTTATATTGACACAGATGGAGAGGTATGTCAACTTAACTTTGAGTTCTTGTTGTTCTTAAATCGAGTGTATACCTTTTTCTTGAGTCTTATTGTAGGTTTATTTCACTTAATGTTTTTCTTCATCTCATCTCTAATATGACTTCAAATTATAAAGTAATTTAAGTATTTTTTAAGATTTTTTTTTGTAAAATAATATATTTAAATACAAATGGAAGCTGCTTGAGATTTAGGTACAACAACTTGCAAGCAAAACAAATTAATTTATTCTTAGAATGACAAAAGACCCAAGTCATACATGTGAAAGTTTTGAATACGAAATTAGGTGCACTAGAACTAGAACTGGATCAGTAAGGTTTGCTGTTGAAGCACTAAAAACATTTAAGTTTCGGTTAAGGACTAGAAGGAAGTTCGAATAGAACATTTGGTATCAATAATACAGGAAATATTTCAGAAATTATAAAGAATTGAAGATTACTAAGGTAAAGTATTCAATTCCTTGGCAGCATAAACTCTATTATAGGAATCAGCAGACTTCCAAGCAATGAAACATGATGGAGTAAAAAATGGAGCCCATCTTTTATAACAACTCTCCTTAACTTCTCCGACGCTACATG
This sequence comes from Trachelipus rathkii, assembly GCA_015478945.1. Classification (NCBI taxonomy): domain Eukaryota; kingdom Metazoa; phylum Arthropoda; class Malacostraca; order Isopoda; family Trachelipodidae; genus Trachelipus; species Trachelipus rathkii. The sequence goes on along the minus strand of JABUQX010017392.1, from coordinate 66,523 downwards.
AACGGCCGTAATTTTCTAAATTTGTTAATTGGTTGCGTGACTGTTTAATAAATGTGTGTATATTATGAAGGTGGAAGAAAGGAGAACCTCTTCAACAGGCACATTGGCATTCTTGTGTAAGTTGGAAGAAATCATGGAAATAAAGTTTCTGTGAACAAGGAAACAAGGAGAGAAAGGAACAAAACCTTTCTCACTTAATGGCAAAAGAAACATTCAACTTAATCTGACACTAATTTAGCATTGTGGGGATTTTTCATCTATCCATCTAATATATACAATGTATGTATATATATATATATATATATATATATATATATATATATATATATATATATATATATATATATATATATATATATATATATATACCATATACATATATTATATGCTGCTTATATATATATATATATATAACAATAATAATATATATATATATATAGCAACAATAACAACATATATATATATATAATATATATATATATATATATATATATATATATATATATATATATATATATATATATATATATATATATATATATATATATATATATATATATCTTTATACTCCCTTCTCTTCCCAACAGATGTGGGGTAGGGTTCGTAACATGCACGAAAATAGGATAGTTAAGTAAAAGATCATGACGTAAGTGAGAGCTCGTCGCAGAAAAAAAAACCAACATAGGGCTTCACCAAACCACTATGGACCCTCACTATGGTATCTCGATAATGTGAGGTTTATCCCTTGGGTCAGGCCCACAGCCATACCTCCCCTCATAAACTCCGTCATTTACTCTTATTATTATGTTTTCTAGAGTACTGTGGGATGAAGAGTTTCTGGGCCAGGAGGCTAGAAAATGCTGGTTCAACTGACAGGGCGAAAGCCCTACCTGGGTGATTGTCAATATATATATATATATATATTATATATATATATATATATATATATATATATATATATATATATACTCTCTACATATATATATATATATACGGTCCTCATATATATATATATATCAGTATATATATATATATAACATATATATATATATATCTACTCTCTCTCTATCTTTTCTTTCTATATATATATATATATATATATACTGGTATATATATAACTATATATATATATATATATATATATATATATACTAAATATATATATAAATATATATATATATATATATATATATATATATATATATATATATATATATATATATATATATATATTATCTAATCTTCATGGATCAATATGAAAAGTCTATGGGAGTTACCAAGAACTTCGAGGGGTTTGTAATTTTTCTATAACATAAATTCCTAAATTACATTCTTCATTATTATTTTGAGAATTATATCTGTGATTTTAATAAAAATCGGGGGTGAAACCCCCTGCGCTACTATAACCCTAATTATGCTATAAAATGAAAACAAATGAAAATCGGATAAGAACATGTTTTTATATTATTATCCTGTGTACAATCCGCTCCTGGAGTCGTTCCTCCCGACTCACCATATATATATATATATATATATATATATATATATATATATATATATATATATATATATATATATATATATATATATATATATATATATATATATATATATATATATATATATATATATACTATATATATATATATATATATATATATATATATATATATATATATATATATCTTATATTCTCTATATATATATTTATTTGAAGAGTACTGTCATCTGACTGGATTACACATTTATGCTTTTTATTATACTTACTTGCTATTCCAATCTAGTTATGCACTTGCGTTATAATGTGTTTGTACATATTAAATGGTGTTTTTAACTAAAGTATTCGTAACCCCTTCTATGTTATTTAGCGTTATTTAGCGATTGGGTATGCAAAGTGAACTGATTTTGGACTTATAGCAGGGTAACCGGAAGCGCTAGTTGATTGGATTTTAAATTACTGATTTACTTTCTTTTACTAAATTTGCTTTGCAAGGGTAGTCAAAGGTTAAAGTTTGATACTAAAACAAACATCTGATACAGAAATAAGAATTGTATCATGGAAGTTCAACAGAGATACATTGTCAGGCCCCTACGCCAGGATAATTATGGTACGACACAATGTTCAGCGCAAGCTTTATTAATTAGAAGCGCTTTATGGGAATACGTCAGTGATGAAAAGAAAAGACCAGAAACTTCATCAAAAGCTACTCAATGGGATGCGTTCGATCGGTAAAGCTAAGTCGGAATTAATACTTATAATTCACCTATCGGAATTGAAACAAATTAAAGATTGTGAATCTTCAAATCAAGTTTTGGGAAAAATTAAAAGGTATTTATCAATCAAAGAATTCTGCGCGTAAGGCAATGTTGCTTAAACAACTAACTCTGAGTAAGCTAAAAGCCGATTAAGATGTAAAAGGTTACTTGGATAGCGTTTTCGCTTCGACGCCGTGAGTAATTGCGTGAGTTGAAAAGGTAGTATTCATAGGTGATATATTGGGTATACACTATTATTTTATAGTTTGCTAGTGAATATGACTTCAGATGCAATGGAAAGTCGAGACAATTGCCTGACGTCTAAATTTTACAGAGTGAAAATTATGGAAGAGAGTAAGATAGACATCAAGATTCTACTACTACTAAGATGGATGCTATGGCAACCACGAAGACAAATTTTAAGAAGAATAGTCACGAAAAGCGAGCTCTGTGGAAATCACATGTCAGATGTTAAAAAGGTAACTTATTTGAGGCACATAACATCGAAATGTAGAACTAAATTGTCAAGAAACGAACCTGAAGAAAATAGCAATCACGTGGTTTTATCTGCGAACACCAATGAAAATGTCTCCGTGAAATGGTGTTTAGATAGCGGTTCAAAAGATAAGTATTTTACTGAATTAAGCACTACTAAAGATAAGAAAATTAGGTTAGCAGACTAAATAGTACAGGCAGTATTAATATAAAAAGTCAACTAGGAAGAGAAGTTACAAACATTGATATAAATGAAGCTCTTTACGTGCCAAATTTACATACTAATTTACTATCTGTCTCAAAAATGACCGATAAAGGATGCAAAGTTGTATTTTCACAGGATAATGCAAAAATATATGGTAAAGACGGAAAACTTTTATTGATAGCTAATTGAAAAAATAACCTATATTATTTGCAAGAAAAAGCTTCAGTAGCGTCTGAAATTAAAGCTTCTGATATAGAGATTTGGCATCGCAGATTTGGTCATTTAAATATTAAAGATTTAAAAGTTTAAGAAATAAACATTTTGTGCACGGATTAGACTTTAAAACTTCTGATTACCTAACTGTGAAACATGCGTAAAAAATAAAATGACTCAATTGCCTTTTAAAAAGTCTCATCGCGAAAGTACAAACTTTTGGAAATTGTTCATTCCGATATATGTGGACCGTTTCGAATTCCATCACTCGGAAATCTAAATATTTTATCACTTTCATAGATGATAAAAGTAAATATACTGTTGTAAAATTCCTGAAGAATAAAAGTGATATCAGGAAAATTTAAAGAATATAAATTATTCGTAGAAATTCAGAAAATTGAAAAAAATAAATATTTTCAAACTTTATAATGCTTTAGAATTTCTTTCTCATGATTTTCAAAAATTTCTAGTAAGAGAATGGCATTGGAAAGACTTGATGTTTCACAGCTCCAACAAAATGAAGTCCTCTAGAGCTCCAAAACAGAACATACGTAAGAGATGGCGAATGTCTCCTCAGTGAATCCGGACCTACCATAGATTCTGGGCCAAACTATTTGCTTCCACAAATTATTTACACCAATGGGTGCCCTCAGTGCTTTAAATGAGTGTACCTGTTAATGGACTGGAAAGCGTGCACAGTTTCGCATACGCATTTTGGTACGAAAGTTTATTTTATGAATAAAACACCGGGAACGAGTAAATTACAACAAAGATCAAGGCCAGGAATTTTGCTTGGGTATTCTGAAGAGAGCAAGTTATATAGAATATGGTCTGAAGAAGAAAAAAAACTCTATATAGCGCGGGACGTAAATTTTCCACAAGAAAATTGTACACATAACATTATTTCCGGATCTGAGGAGGGTGATGAAATAATGGAAATAGTCCCTCTAATGACTCTTAAAAATGATCCTGAAGAAGATCCTGAAGATACTACAGACAGCATCGATTCAGAGGATGACTCTACATTTGACGAGGGAGACCGGAGATAATGCGAACTGGTCTACGTGGACGTCCAAAGAAAATTTATCAGCCTGCTTCAAAAGATGGTGAAAAAGAAGATAGAGAAGAATCAGAAGAAAAAGATGAGAATCCGAAAAAAGCTATTGCCACAAAAGTAACTGAAACAACTACCATGGTAGTAGATGGAGGATCATTCATCTCTCTCACAGATGCATTAAATAGTCCTGCCTCTTGTCAATGGAAAGATGCGATTGAAAAAGAATATACATCGCTTCTGCGAAATAAGACATGGACAATAGAAGAGAGACCATCAAATTGCAGAATATTAGGTTTAAAAATGTTGCTACGTAATAAAAGAAAGGCACGCCTTGTAGCCCAAGGTTTTTCACAAAGACCAGTTATCGATTATTATGAGACCTTTTCTCCCGTTATACGTCTTAGTTCTCTTAGAACTATTGTTGCACTTGCAGCTGAAAGGGGTATGACTATACATCAAATGGATGTGGAGACTGCGTATTTAAATGGTGAACTAAGAGAGACGATATATATGGAAGTACCAGATCTATAGAAGAATCATTAGGGAGATTAAGAAATGATGAAGAATCACCTCATAAAGGAAGAAGCTTCAAATATGCTAAAACAACTTCGTTACCGTGAAAATAAAGTGTGTAAATTGAATAAAGCTCTTTATGGACTAAAACAATCTGGTCGGATGTGGTACAATAAACTTCATCAAAGTTTCTTAAATCTTGATTTCCAACCCACAGATGCTGATCCATGTGTTTATATGTGCGGAAATGTTGACGATCTCATTATCATTGACGTATTTGTTGATGATTTAATACTGGCATCCAAGAATATAATCTTGTTACGAAAAATAAAAGAAAGACTCTTAGAACAGTTCCGAATGAAAGATATGGGGCCTATTGAGAACTGTCTAGGTATTGAGTTTAAATCTTCCAAAAGTTTATTTATATTGTTACAAAAGGGATATGTGAAAAATATACTGGATCAATGCGGAATGACTGAGTGTAAGCCTGTTGTGACACCCATTGAATATGGAAGTAAATTGTTAAAACTAGATCCTGTATCTGAAGAAGAAATGAAAAAATTTCCATTCCAATCCCTTATAGGTTCATTAATGTATCTTTCTTTTTCTACTAGGCCAGATATATCATACGCCGTTCATTCCCTCAGCCAGTTTAACAATAATTATAAGGAACAACACTGGAAAGCTGCAAAAAGAGTCCTCAGGTACCTAAAAGGGACTATAGATTACACTCTTGCCTACTACCAAACTAGATTACCGGTGAAGGGTTTCACCGATGCGGATTGGGGAAACTGTATAATTGATAGAAAATCCTACACCGGGTATGCTTTTGTATATGGCGGTGCAGCCATCACTTTGAAATCACGAAAACAAAGGACAGTTGTCCAATCGACTGTTGAGGCTGAATATATGGCTTTGACAGAGGCTTCTAGAGAAGCCATTTACTTACGAAATTTTCTGAGAGAAATTGGGGAAGAGGTTTCTACTATAATATATTGCGATAGTCAAGGGGTTCAAAGCCTTGCATATAAACCCATTCATCATTCCAGAACAAAACATATTGATATCAGGCACCACTTCATTCGACAAACTGTGACAGAAGGGAAAATCGTCGTCAAATATATACCCACTGAGGAAATGGTTGCAGATGTACTGACAAAGCCATTGACTGGTGAAAGGCATCATTTCTGTTGCAAAGGATTAGGATTGAAGAAAATTGAGAATGTGAAATCGTCTTCATATGCCGAGAGGGAGTGTTGAAGAGTGCATTTATCATGACTGGATTACACATCATCGTTATGCAGAAGAGTTGGTACCTCCGCAGGTTATATCTAAGATTGTATGGTTCATATCATTGTATTCTATTTTATCTTTTTAATATACTTACTTGCTATTCCAATCTAGTAATGGACTTGCGTTATAATGTGCTTGTACATATTAAATGGTGTTTGTAACTAAAGTATTCTTAACCCCTTCTATGTTATTTGTTTGATGGTATACAAAGATAACTTCTATATTTGGCACCTCTAGTATATATATATATATATATATATATATATATATGTATAGCATATATATATATATATATACATATAATATATATATATATGCATGTATGCATATATATTATATATTATTGTTATAATATACAGCAATAGCAACATAACAATATATATATATATATATATATATATATAACATATATATATATATATATATATATATATATATATATATATATATATATATATATATATATATATATATATATATATATATAATAACAATAATATATATATAACCTTACTTTATATAACTCTTTAACTGCTGCTGTATATATAGCAACAATAATATAAATATGCTTTCATAATAACCTTATATATATATATATATATATATATATATATATATATATATATATTCATATATAACTATATATATATATATATATATATATATATATATATATATATATATATATATATATATATATATATATATATATATAGAGAGAGAGAGAGAGAGAGAGAGAGAGAGAGAGAGAGAGTAGGGCATTCGAAGCAATGGAAGTACCTATCATTTGGTTCATGATGTGTAGGGTATTTCCCATGAAATTCCAGTGCCCAATGGTTCATCTTTCTCTTTTTTTCATTCATTTGTACATTTCTCTTCCAGACAGCATCTTACAGACATTGCCTTATATCCCCATGTGTCGGGGAGAAAGAATTGCCCACAGCGTATGTTCTGCGTGTCGTAGAAGGCGGCTAAAGGGACAACATCGGTTGGATTAGATGCCCACTACCACTTATCTCTTTTTAGGTATACTATTGCATGCCTCGGACATGGTCGTGATCTCCGTAAGCTACCATGAATCTTTTGGTGAAATTATATGAATCGTTTGGGTACATAGAATATCAGAGGAATAAATGTCGAGGAGAAGAGGGGAGAGGTGATGGATGTATTTAGAAATTTGATTTGATCGCTCTGACTCAAACAAAGATGAAGGAAATGGTGAAGATGAGTAGTGTGGTGTGAAATGTGTGTGTGTTCTGGAATGGAGATGAATGAGAGGGAGAAGAGAACGAGTTGCGATTTTGTTGAGTGACATGGGGCACAGAGTTATAGTGGATTATGTTTATGTTAGTACTATAATTTTATTGGTTAAATTTATGTTTGAAAATGTAAAGGTATGTGTGGTTGTAACATATGGTCCATCTGAAGGTGATATTAAGGAGAGTGCGACTTTCATGGATAATAGGAATGATGTTTTGGATGGGATTAGTAGGGGCTTCAGATTTATTGTGTTGGGTGATCTAAATGGTTGGATAGATGATCAGAAAAGGATTGGTATAACAAGTAAATTTGGGGTTACGGGAGAAAATAAGAATGGTAGGAGGGTGATTGATTGATGGGAGGAAAGAGTTATGAGCGTAAGTAATGCTTTCTTTAGACACAAGAATATTTATAGGTTGACTAGAGTTGGTGTAAGTAGAAATGGTATTAAAGTGAAAAGTATGATTGATTTTGTGATGTGAAGAAGGAGTTCTTGAAGTATGTGATGGATGTTAAATCAGCGAATAAGCTGAGTGTTGGATTTTCGAATCATTATGTTGTTTTATGTAAGATTAAGTTAGTGGTGGCTTGAATGTAGAAAGAGGTAAGGAATGAAGAGGGTAGAATTAAGAGTGAGAAGTTAAGTGAACAAGGTAATATGGAAAGGTATTTGAGAGAGCTTGCAAATAAATCGGCTGAATGTGAACAAGATGAAACAACAAATCTGAATACAAATAAAGGAAGCCTTTGTTAGTAGTGCAAGAGAATTATGTGGATGTGCTAAAGTAGGAAGTATGATCTCAACAGTGACTTGTGGACTGAAGAGGTGATGAAAGCGATTGGAAGTAAAAAAGAGGCCTGGTTGATTGTTCTAAAAGTAAATGATAGAGACCCAAAGGAAAGATTTCTCCTCTTGAATGAGCAGGAGGTATGGAAACCTAAAAACATACGTATAAAGAGAATAATAACATTTGAAAGATGGATGAAGGAAACCCAGTAATTGAACCATCCAAAGGAGGCTGAAAGGCTGGCAGAGTGAAAGAAGCCCCAGTGGGCTTGCTGAAGGCAAGGCTGGCTACTGATGATATGGATGTGAGAAGAGTCTGGATGGAAAACATCGAATATCTGCATGACATTGGAAGTAATGAAGAGGTGATAGTGAATATATAAGGGTTTGATGGTGCAAGAAGGAATAGGTATTTTGGGGAAGAGGTACTGCTGGGAGTGAGGTAATGGTTGAATGAGAAAGTTGAAGAATAGTAAATCTAAAGGCATAAATGGAATTACTGGTGAAATGATCAAGAATGGAGGCAAGTATGGTCATTGAATGGATTTGGAAGTTTTGTAGCAAAGCGCATATGGAGGGTTTAGCTCCGAGAGATTGGAGAAGAGGAGTAATAGTATCCTTTTATAATTGCAATGGGAATACAGAGAACTATACGAACTATAGGGGAATTAGTTTACTGACTGTTGTAGGGAAGATTTATGCTGATATTTTGGTTGAAAGATTACGTCGAGTGACAGAAGGACTGATTGGTGAAGAATGGTAGAAGATGTGCGGATCAAATTTTTACATTGTATTTAGGTTTTATGGGCATGCAACATGCGTATGATAGGATTAATATTGAAGCTCTGTGGCAGGTGTTAGTGATATATGGTGTTGATAATAAGCTTCTAAATGGAATTAAAAAGATGTATGACGAAGTGGAGCGTGTGCAAGAATAAATGGAG
>JABUQX010017392.1:47500-50000 GCA_015478945.1 Trachelipus rathkii | reverse complement strand
GATGAGCCCAAATTCCCCTCCCCCTCTAAAAATGGACATAAAATTCGGAATTTTCAGCCGATTTTGACTATATAAATAGGTTCATTACCTACAATATAACTGTTGTACATTTTCGATTTTTTGAGTTTTGTGCTCAGCTTTGTCCAATTTCCAAACCCACTTTATTTTTGGATTTTGATGTGAAATATTTTGAAATTTTTTTTTATTCTTGTCCGATCGACATCAAATTTTCAGAGCTTGTATAGTCGGGCAAGATGCATCTTTTTTACTTAGATAATTTTTTTGTATACTCAAATGAAAATTTTTAAAAAATTAATATTTTTTTTTTTAAAGTTTGTTCCACTCACGTATAAACTCTGGAAAGGATTCTACCGCGCCAAAATGAACTGTCGATTTTCAGCGGCATCGACATTTTGTTAATTAACCGAAAAATTTTATTCATATATCAAAGTTAAATAAATTTTTTTTAGTGTTTCTGCTGCAGGGAAGAGGGTAGGTTGCTCTTTTTTCTATCTCTTATAGCGTAAACGAGCATAAAAAAATGAGCCGGGTCTTCAAAGCCTGTTTACCCAAGGTCAAAATAATTTTTTTATATATAAATATAAGTTTTATTTTAGTTACACCAAAATAACCTACACATCACCACTTTAATATTTTATCCATTCCTTGAATTTTTATTTTATATTGAATTAAATAAAATTGTAAATTTTACAACCACAGATTTTCACACTTTAAATGTTATATTTTTGCTTTATGATAGAAGCTTAGACCTTTTCTTTAAATGAAAGAGAAGGTATGAAAGATTAAAAATTAAAAGAAAAATTGTTAAAATTCAGTGTACCAATGCTCGGCAAAATTTTTCTCAACCTGGATTCATTTTAAATGAATGAATCACAGGAGATTTTACTTTCCATCAGCGGGATTCGAACATTGGAACTCCGCGTCGCAGAGTTAACAATAATCGGATGCTCTAACCACCGATCAGTGAAGTCGTATGGTACGTTTGGGTGCATTGAATTTTAGAGGAATAGATATCTGGTAAGGAGAAGTAAGGTGAGGTAATCGATGTATTTAGAAAAGTGGAATTTGATGTGTTTGCTTTCACTGAAACAAAATGGAAGGAAGTGGTGAGGATGAACGGTGTCCGTTGAACTTTGTGTTCCCAGGAATTGAAATGAATCGGAAGAGGAAAGAAGGAGGCGCGATTCTGATATGTGACGTGTAGCATAGATCTATGGTGGATTTTGATTGTGTGAATGCTAGAATATTAATGATTAAATTTAATTTTAAGATGAATAGCTTGTGTGGGGGTACTATATGGTCTATCTAAGGGCGAGATTGAGAAGAGTGAGAATTTCTGGAATGATCTTACTGATGTTTTATTTGAGGTAGGGATGGGGCTACAGAGGTTGTGTTAGAGGATTTTAATGGGCGGATAGGTGATCGAAAGAGAGATGTGGTAACAGATGCCTTTGGAGTGGCAGGAAAGGATGAGAATGGTATTGTCAATGATATAATCAATGGTATTATTGGCCGTTGATTTTTGTGTGATGAGAGAAAGTGATTATGTAATAATTTTCTCGAAAGTAAGATTATTCATAAGTTTACAAGAGTGGTTGGTAAACTGTAGAGAGGGTATTGAAGTGAAAAGTATGATTGACCCAATGTTGGTTAAGATGATATTGGAGCATTGCCTTCCTCATCATGAATGAAATAGGGGCCTAAAAGATCGTGCACTCAGACAGTACACTATATAATGACACGTTCAATTTGGAGCGGCTTGTGGACGATAACAAATAAATGAGTCGTCTACCGATTGATCTAATCGTCCAAGTGAATGCGACTTCGTCGGAGAACCACATAATCCTCAGGAAATCTGGATTATCGTACACCATTGTCCAAAATGTTTCATAATACGTCAACCTCGATAGCATATCTGGCTCTGCTTTGCGCTATCCGACCTGACCTGTATCCGGTATGGACACCCTCCTATGTCTTAAACAATCTGTGAGCGGACGTATCACTCACGTTCAGTTTCAAGGCCGTTCGTCGTAGACTTCATAGGAGCGATTGCAACATCTACACGAGAACAAGTTGGCTATTCTCAATTAGAAATAATTATTGATCGAGCAGGCCATCCCATCCGTTGACACAGTACACTACCAGAACGGCAAAATTTCATAACAGTAGACAGCATAGCTGTGTTACTTGGTGACGTCCTATTAAATCTTTCTCGGAATTGTTCTGCCACAGTTTTCAAACTCGGTCACCCTTCACGTCCACCACAGTAAGAGCGGGAATAATACTTAATTTTGAAAAATTATTCCTCTGTCGTGAGACCAATTTGCAACAACATCTGCACACCACAACTTCTCTTTCACAAGTGGAAACAAGTTCGATGAAAGATATACTCCATCGACAAAGGTGCATAATCTTACGATTTGCATGAGTTTCAGTATTGTTTTTATAGCTCATACCATATCAATATATATATATATAT
>JABUQX010017392.1:35000-42500 GCA_015478945.1 Trachelipus rathkii | reverse complement strand
AAGACACTTAGTTGGAAGAGTGAGCAAGCAACACTCACGCACATTCGGGCCCGCGGTCAGCAGTGACTTGAGCTCCTAATGCATTAGGGAGCTCGGTTGTCTGTATCTTAAAAACTACGACCTGAATTGAGCACATATGAATGCTGATTTGGATTTAGGGGACAAAATTTATTACAACGACCTATAAAATCCCAGGAACATTTTGTTCGCAAGCCTCTGTAATTAATGTATCTTTATTTTATTAATTTTAGGGTAAATACATTCAATTTTTGGGTAAGCTAACCAACCTACTTAACTAACTAACCTAACCTAACCAACCTAACTAACCTAACCTAACCTAACCTAACTAACCTAACCTAACCTAGACCCTAAACCTAACAAACCAACTTAACCTTAAATTATACGAACGAAGCTCCGTTTAAATATATATAAATGCCATATATATATATATAATATGATATATATATATTATATATATATATATATATATTATATTATATATATATATATATAATATATATATACTACTATATATGTGTGTGTGTGTGTATGTGTTGCGTACTTGTTATGTGAGTGTGTTGGAAGTACTTAAATTTAATGAACTTTATCTGCCCTGTAATATCAAGTCGATTTAGATACTCTGTAAGAAGCCCGAAACGTCTACAGTTAAATAACAGATCTTCATGATGATTCGCCCAAAAGATCTTCATGATGAATTCGGTCAAAACTAAGTAAGAATTAGATTTTTTGACACCATTATGCATTTGATGAAACAATTTATACCATATATCATATATTGCTTTATATTTTATCATTTAATGCTTGTTTATTATACATGGATTAGTATCAGAATGTTATATATATGAAGGATTTGACAGTAGTTACTTCATATATATATATATATTATTATAATATATATATATATATTTATCATTATATATATATATATATATAAATATATATATATATATTATATATATTTATATATATTATAAAGTATATATATGATAAAAGGCTGAACAACTGCCACACAAAAACTCATACATGGTGTAATTTAACAAGAAGGTGTATTCTCAACTTTATTCTAAATCGTTTCGGATTGTACCAATCCATCCTCAGTAGACTAAAAAATTAAAATTACAAACTAAAATTGATCTATATAACGTTAACACCAATTAACTAATATGAATAATAAATGAAGATAAAAAAATTACCGTGGGTCATAGTTATTGTTTAACGTTATATATATCTAATTTTAGTTTTAATTTTATTTTTAGTCTACTGAGGATGGATTGGTACAATCCGAAACGTTTAGAATAAAGTTGAGAATACGACATCTTGTTAATAATCACCCATGTATGGAGTTTTGTTGGCAGTGTTCGCCTTTATCATATATATATATATAGAAATCATTATTTCCATATATAATATAAATATATTATATATTATATATATATATATATATATATATATAATATACTATATATATATAATATTATATATCATATAATAATATATATATATCAGATATATATATATATATATATATATATATATATATATATATATATATATATATATATTAATTTTTGCTACGGGCTGGTCCTGGTCCACATTTAGACTCAAACAAGAAATGAACATAAAATTCTTAATTTTCTGTAAATTTTCACCAAATAAAATAAAACTGGAGTATTTTCTTAGGTCTAAAACGTCGCTTTCGGGTGTTTTTTTCTGTGTTTGTAGTAATTTGTTTGGTATATTCATTTTTTGAAAACCTGTGTTTTTTGATATTTTTAGATTCACTTCCTACAATATTTTTCGAAATTATTTCAATCTTAAAATATACAAAGATGGGTCTACTTATCCAGAGAATCTATAACGTGAAATACTGATTTTTTAGTCCAGATCCCAGCAGTGGTCGAAATTCAAACTCTACAACTCTATTTTTTTTTGGTTTTGAAAATGAAAAATTGCTATATTTTTTTTATGATCATTCGATCAGGATGAAATTTTCAGAACATATGTTGTCTGGGGAGATGCACATTTTATTTTTATTTTATTTTTTTTTATATATTTTTTATATATTTTTTTATTATATGGTAGTTTTGGATTTGTCCTTGGAACAATTTTTTAAAAAAGTTTTTTTGGAAATTTAAAAAATAATTTTTTTGAGTATACATAAATTTAATTACCTAAGTAACAAAGATGTATCTAACCCAACTATATACGCCTTAAAAATTTGATGTTGATAGGATAAATAGAAAACATATATATATATTATATATATATATATATATATATATAATATATATATATATATATATATATTATTATATTATATATATATATACTATATAATATATATATATAATTGTATATACATATATATATATATATATATATATATATTATATATATAGTATATATATAATATATATATATTATATAATATAATATATATATATATATATAATATATATATATATATATATATAATATATATAATATATATATATATATATATATATATTATATATACTATATAATATATATATTATGTATTATATATATAGGATAAATAGAAATACATATATATATATATATATATTATAATATATATATATATATATCAGTTTTTCAAAATACATTTTTTTTGAGAAAGTGAAACATTTTTTTTTTTTTTTTTTTTTTTTTTTTTTTTTTTTTTTTTTTTTTTTTTTTTATACTCATCGATTATCAACATCAAATTTTCAGAGCGTATATATTCTGAAAAGGTACATTCTTTTTACTTAGATAATTTTTTGGTATACTCAAAAAAATATTTTTTAAAATTTCCCCCTCCCAAAAAAAAAAAAAAAAAAATTAAAAATTTGTTCCAGGGACAAACACAAAACTATTGCATATCCCCCCAAAAAAGAACAATCTGAATTCAAAAAAAGATGTATGTAACTCCACCTACTACATATGTCATGAAAATTGCATCCCGATCGCATGATCCAAAAAAAAAATTATTGCAATTTTTCATTTTCAAAATCAATAAAGTAGGGTTTGAATTTCGTCCATTGGATCTGGGATCAAAAATCAATATTTCACTTTATGCATTTTTTGGGTAATAAACATCTCTTTGTATATTTCAAGTTTGAAGTCATTTGGGAAAAAATTGTAGGAGGTAAATAGAAAAAATGTCTAAAAACATAGATTTTCAAAATTGAAATAAAAATAAAAAAAACTTAAAAAAAAAAAAAAAAAAAAATTAACTACAGCTGAACAAAAAAACTCCAAAACGAAGATTTAGACAACTGAAAAAGCTGCGGTTTGCTTTTAATTTGGTCAAAATTTTATAAAAATTTAGAATTTTAGGTTCATTTCCAATTTGGGTTAAAATTAAACCCAATAATATACTATATATATATATATATATTAATATAATTATATATATATATTATTATATATATATATATATATATAATATATATAATATATATATATATATTATATCTATATATATTATATATATATTATAATAAATATATATATATAAATTTGCTTTCTTTCTCTTTCTTCACCCCTCTTGCCCCAAGATTGGGGGGTTAAGGTGCTTACAAGCATCGGAAAGAAAGGCAGTAGGAGAACATGACAACGTCGAAAAGAAAGCCCAGCCTTACCACCCCCTCTGTACCATTAATTAGTGAGAGCTCGTCACAGACAGAAAATCCCCCCTAGAGCTCATGGGACGGCGACGGACCCTCACTATGGAAATCGTCAAATGTAGGGTTCATACCCTGGCCCAGGTGGGACCACAACCATACCCCCTTACAACAACCCGCCATTCTCTCCTATCACGCACCTTTAATTCTCGCCTCTGCCTAACTCACATTTCTCTCTTCAGACATTCGTCACCGAGTCAATCCACTTTCTCTTCGGTCTCCCCGCCGGTCGTTCCAACACACTCACCCCTATACATCCTCTTAACCAAACGGACTTCATTCATCCTTTCCACATGTCCAAACCATCCAACATAACTTTCATTTATTTCCTCATTTACCCATTTCTTCACACCACAACGACATCTCGTAATATGTTCAGTTCCCTCACTTTATTTAATTCTTTTCACACCTAGCATGCCCCTAAGATGTCCATCTGAACGCATTGAACTTTAGATCTTTATATATATATATATATATATATATATATATATATATATATATTATATATATATATTATAAAATAATATATAATATATATAATATATATAATATATATATATATATATATATATATAATATAATATATATATATATATATATATATTATATATATATATATCTATTCTAATATATATATATATATTATATATATATATATATATACTATATATTCTATATAATATATAATATTATATATATATATTATATATATATTATATATATTATATATATATATATATAATATATTGCAGAAACAGAATACGGATTTTTAGTAATACATATTTTGGCCAGAATGATAATTGACATGCTATCATTAAGATTAAGTTGATATTTCAAATTAAGATTTTAATGGATAATGTCTTAAAAAATATACAGTTTATATAAAAATATACTTTCTTATATCTTTTTTTTTTACCTTTAAGGAAATTAATATTAAATTTCTATTTTTAATAAGAGATTTCTTATCTCAAGGTGTAAAAGTTTCAAATCAAGGTGATCTCCAATACATGGATCAACTTAAAATAACATACGCCATAATGAGAACATTATCGCGGAATATGTAGTTGAACGGTCAGGATGAGTGGTACCGCGATCAAATTTTGCTCTCGGCTTTTCTCTTTTAATTCGCTTAAAGGAGAGGATACCCCAAAGCGAAAGCGAACGCATTCAACCAGTATTTGGTATCATGCATGACTGAAAAGCAGCTAAATAACGAGCTCAAAAATACTATTTTTGCTTGGTCAATTACTTTGGTATTTGCTAATTAGTTCTTCCATTTTTTTTAAATTGGCTAAAAAAAACAGTCAATGGTTTGGTTGTACCTTAAGGCATTCATGAAATGTTTAACTACCTATGGCCTGCTTTCCCGAAAATTTTTGAATCTCCGATTTACTGAAACCTACCATAATTTTAATCCAAAGTTTAAATTGATAACTACTTTTCTCAAATATTTATGACGTATGTTTACTTTTAGGTTTAAGCAAAGTTTAAGATCTTTGTTCCTTTATTCAAACTTTTAGCACGGTTGGCACTCCTGTACACTATAAATAGAAATTAGCTGTTCGATCATTGATGATAATCTTATTAGTTTTCTGTCTGGCATACTTATTTCTCAATTTCGGTTAATTATTTTTTATGAAGGCATATTTACATCGCTGCTCATATACATATTGCAAATTGATATTCGATAATTATATAATTAATGAAACTAAAATGGTCTTGGAAAGCAATAAAACTGGCATTAATTTTACTCAATAAGAGACAGGTTTATAGTAAGGTGAATCGGCAGGATTATAAAGGAAAGCAAAACAACCGACAGAGTATTAACTCTGATGATAAACCCAGTTTTATTGCTTTCCAAGACCATTTTAGTTTTACCCTAAAATGTTAAACTTTGAAATCTGTAAATGAAAAGGAAATGTTTTGGAAAGAATAGACAAATGAAGTTAATGAAATTAATGTTAGTTTAATTAGAGTCTGGAAAGTATTTAAAGGAAAGTGTAAGTTTAGTGATGAGAAAAGTTAATTACCTAGTTGGCCAACCTTTATCAAAAATACTGATCTGAAAATAAAATCTTGGAAAAATTCAAATCGATGGATTCTTGTAAGAATTTGATAGTAACTATGATTATCCATGTTAATCAACAACATTATGGTTCATGTCGGTTATCCGCCTCCAACTCCATATACATATCGATTGTATGAATTCGAACACATTTCATAAACTTGAAGTAAAAATGCCTAAATTCAAATTGAAACTTTAGTATTAAAGCAGCTTCACACCTCTAAAAATATTTATAAAAAAAAACGTTTAAATCTGTGTAAACTAAGTAAACTCTAACATAACATTTACTTAACGAATATATATTGTTTAAATCTATGTAACTTAAACTCTCAAAACTCTATCTGTGACACACAACCTAATATATATAATAATATATATATATATATATATATGTAATATATATAATAATATATAATAATAATATAACATATATATATAGCTGTAATAGATATATATATATATTCTTTAAAGGATAAAAACGATATATCTATATATAATTTTTATATATATATATATAATATATAATATCTATATATATATCAGCAATTATATATATATATATATATATATATATATATAATATATTATGTGTAATATAATATATATAACAACTTTACTATATATATATACCTTATAATATATATATATATATAATGTAATTTATTTTTATTTTATTATTTATTTCACTCTGCGTTGTTTAAAATAAAAGACACACATGTGGCAGGCGCAGTTTTACGGGGGAAGCACAGGAGGCCGGGCCTCCTCTAAAAAAAATAAAAAAAAAAAAAGCAACTAATGTAATAAAATAATTCAAATTACTATTTATTACTTTTAAAATAATGTTTAAAATGTTATACAAGGAAGCTAATTTTACATTAAGATCATTTATTCTCTTCCGAAACATTATTTTTCATAAGAATCATTGATTGGAGGCATTTCGATTTGTGCCTTCAAGAAAGCGTAATTATAATGCTTTCAAAACACTGGTTGTCATGGCAACGTAACCTTATTCTTATTTTGTCTATTTTGAGGATTTTTCCACAAAGCCTCCTCTCGAACGTCATAAAATAAATCCTCCTAAAATTGGCAACTCTACTCATAATTAGAGTTGCCGCATTTGCAATAAATATGTGAAACAAAATAAAGAAAACTAATTTTCTTTTTAAATTAAACAAAAAAAAACTTATTTAATATATATATATATATATTTAGAGAGAAGAGAGTTATAGCATAATATATATATATGTATAATAATAATATATATATAATCTATCTCTCTTTCTATAACTTATGTATATATATATATATGCTATAACATAACCAGCCTTAGCCAATAACAACAGCAACTTATGTATATATATATATATATAACTCTTCTTTCAATAGCTGTTTGCTGCTGTATGTAGTATATGCTAACAACAGCAGCCCAGTAATAGCCAGCCAATATAATATATGTATGTAACAACCAGCAATAACTAGCAGCCAGCACATATGTAATAACCAATAATATGGCATATATATGCCTGTAACAATAATATGTAATAATAATAATAATATATATGTACTATGCTATATATATTTAGAGAGGTTATACTAAAATTTACTATATTTTGTTAATAATTTTAGTTATAATTTTTGATAATTTGGCTCTAATTTTGGGGTTATACAAATCTTGATGAAATCCTAAATTGCCGAAAATTAGTTAAATTACTAATTAGCATCTCTTGA
>JABUQX010017392.1:12500-32500 GCA_015478945.1 Trachelipus rathkii | reverse complement strand
AACATATATTTACATACCTGTAAAGCAATAAATCAGTAAAATAATAAGGCATGCCCTGCGGCCTCTACATCAAGCTATGCCACGTTTTGTTCTATTGACTTACTGCTTTACATCATCTTTAGCCATGTAATAAGTATAAAAATAACAAAATAAGTTCTTCTCTGCTAACATAACATGTATTTTATTAAATCATTCTAAGTTTTTATTTAAAAATAACAATTATTCACTTACATTTATATTATTCGCTCAATGTTAACTAAAAATATTTCAAAGTTTTTTAAATAATTCGGATTTTCTTTATTATTATTATTATTATCTATGTACATTGACAATCCATCACGAGAAAACACAACAACCCGCACTCCCTTACAGATACGAAACTGATATCTTTCTGTAAAAATGTGTTGAAATAATTACTTTAGGCCTAAATTTAGGATGAACCTTTACCCCGAGGTGATTTAGGCCTAATTCCAGGTCAAAATATATTTCAAACCGAGACCTTCTTCTGTAAAATGTGGTGCAATAACCACATTGGGGCTAAATTCCGGCTTCCTATATGTAAGGATTTAATCCTTTTTGTATCCAGGGGGTAATTTAAACGATGTAGCTAGTCTATGTAATACAAATATAGACAAAGAATCATTGTTGTTATTATTTTTATAAATATATTTCAAACTGAAACATGCTGGATCGGTAAGATCCCTTAAGCAGGTGAAGGAATGTTTTCCTTACTTGTGATTGGTGGGGGTAATCCTATCTCTACATGACCTCGTATGTGATTGGTCGAGAATTATTTTATCGTCTTTTGGTTTAAGGTATGTAAAAACATGTTTTTTCATATCCTGAGCCTTACCTGTGATTGGATGAAAATTAACTTTGTTCTTTAAATTTGTATTTGAGCAGGTGTGTTTTATTATCTTTTAAACCCAAACTCATTTTAAATCATAGTCATTTTAGCTGTTAAGCGGTGCCGTTATCTGATTTGTATTAAAGTGTTTTATTTTTACTAAGTGTATATCATATTTATAATAAATACCTACATGAGGAATAATTATTATTTCACTAGAATAGATAATATGGTAAATTCACTAATTTATAGTAGATCACATTGAGCAAAACGCAAAAAAAGGCGCCCGCAGAAGAGCCCGGTGCGGAGTTTCAGCCGCATGAAACCGCCGGCGTAATATTACTACGCGGTCATACCTTACATACCTTAAAAAGACGATAAAATAATTCTCGACCAATCACATACGAGGTCATATAGGGTAAGGATTACTCCGTCCAATCACAAGTAAGGAAAACATTTCCTCCTTACCTTAACTTAAAGGATCTTACCGATCCAGCTTGTTTCTCAGTTTGAAATATATATTTATATAAAAGTAATAACAATGATTCTTGTCTCTACTGGGAGCTACCTTTTGACCCGGTGAGCTTAAGAATTGGCCCGGATACAAAAGGATTATCTAAATTTGAGCTAAATTTAGGCTAACACAATTATTGCACCACATTTTACAAGGGTCAGTTTGAAATATATTTTGACTGGGAATTAGGATTAAATCAGCCCGGGTACAAAAAGGCTTATCCTAAATTTAGGATAAAGTGGTTATTTCAACACATTTTACAGAGAGAGGTCGGTTTCGTATCTGTAAGGGTGCGGGTTGTTGTGTTTTCTCGTGATGGATTACGTCAATGTACATAGATAATAATGTAATAATAAAGAAAATCCCGAATTATTTAAAAAAACTTTGAAATATTTTTAGTTAACATTGAGCGAATAATATAAATGTAAGTGAATGATTTTAATAAAAATCTAGAATGATTTTAATAAATACATGTTATGTTAGCAGAAGAACTTATTTTATTTTCATACTTATTACATGGCTAAAGATGATGGAAAGCAGTAAGTCAATAGAACAAAACCTGGCATAGCTTGGTGTAGAGGAGTGCTAGGGGGCTTGCCTTACCGATTTACTGATTTATTGCTTTAAGGTACAAATATATGTTTTTAATAAAATTTCATAAATTTTAGTAAAAAATATTTACAAAACTACATGCATATAAACAGAAAGTATTAACAGCTAATAATAAATTCTTTGTTCAAAAGATAATGATTGATTTAATATAGAAGTTTTAAGAAACTTTTGAAATAATTTTAGTTTATAATTGAATAGTATTGTTTAATTAAAACATAAAATGTTTTAATAAATTATGTTCGTACAAAAAGAACTTATTTGATATGTTTAAACAGTGATGCGAAGATTGTTGATGGGCCCAGCGTGCAAATATCGAGTGATGTTGACGATACGCCGTGTTAAATAATAACCTGCAATAGGCTGAAGTAAATAACACTTTGGTATAATATTAAAAATAAAAAATAAAAATAATAATAAAAATAATAATAAAAATAAAAATAATAATAAAAATAATAAAAATAAAAATAAAATAATAAAAATAATAATAATAAAAATAATAAAATAATAATAAAAATAAAAAGTATTAAAACATAATGTTAATAAATATATGATTATAAAGCAGTAAAAACATATGAGTTAAAAAACAGTAAAAACAATAAATCTGTAGGAGTTAAAGCAGTAAAACATAATAGTTAAAGCAGTAAAACACTTAAAGCAGTAAAGCATTAAAACTAATCCCTTTGTTGCTAGGTAACACCTCTATTGATTTACTGATTTACTGCTTTAAGGTATGTAATGTTAATAAATATATGAGTTAAAGCAGTAAAACATGAGTTAAAGCAGTAAAACACGAGGTAAAGCAGTAAAGCAGTAAAACAAAAGCATACTAATCCCTTTGTTGCTAGGTAACACTCTATTGACGGTTTACTGATTTACTGCTTTGGAAGATATGTAATGTTAATAAATATATGAGTTAAAAACAGTAAAACATGAGTTAAAAAAGTAAAGCAGAGTAAAAACAGTAGAAACAGTAAAACAAAAGCATACTAATCCCTTTGTTGCTAGGTAACACCTCTATTGATTTACTGATTTACTGCTTTAGGGTATGTAATGTTAATAAATATCTGAGTTAAAGCAGTAAAACATATGAGTTAAAGCAGTAAAACACGAGTTAAAGCAGTAAAACATATGAGTTAAAGCAGTAAAACATGAGTTAAAGCAGTAAAACATGAGTTAAAGCAGTAAAGCAGTAAAACAAAAGCCTACTAATCCCTTTGTTGCTGTAGGTAACACCTCTAGTGATTTACTGATTTACTTTAGGAAGCAATGTTAATAAATATATGAGAGTTAAAACGGTAAAACATATGAGTTTAAAGAAAACCTGACATACCTTAAAAAAGAGTAAAACATGAGTTAAAGCAGTAAAGCAGTAAAACAAAAGCATACTATGCCCTTTGTTGCTAGGTAACACCTCTATTGATTTACTGATTTACTGCTTTAAGGTATGTAATGTTAATAAATATATGAGTTAAAGCAGTAAAACATATGAGTTAAAGCAGTAAAACATGAGTTAAAGCAGTAAAGCAGTAAAACAAAAGCATACTAATCCCTTTGTTGCTAGGTAACACCTCTATTGATTTACTGATTTACTGCTTTAAGGTATGTAAAGTATATGTTTTTAGTAAAATTTCGTACAATTGTAGTAAAATAAAATGATTATATATCAGGCACTCTGGCTTTTTCTTCTTACATACAATTTTTAAAAATTTATAAATTAAAAAGTATTAAGTAAAAAATATAAAAGAAAAAATAATGTTAATAAATATGTGTTAAATAATAATAATAGGTCTGTAATGAGTTACAGTTTTAGGTTCGCGAAAATGTTTTTAATAAAAATGTTTAAGTATGAAATAAAAATGAATGACTCATAGTATATATTTTTCATTCGCGCGGGAATATTGCGCCTGCGGGCGCACGCGGCGGGCGGGTACGCGGCGGGCGGGGACGCGGCGGGCGGGGACGCGGCGGGCGGGGAGCGCGGGGGGCGGCGAGGACGCGGCGGGCTGAGGTGACCTGCTTCTGGGCAGGTGCGCATGCTGTGTCCCTGGTGATCAGCTTTATGACTTAGGAAGACATCAATATTAGATCTGTTCTATGATGTAGGGTATAAAAGGCTAGAAAAGGGTTAGAAATGCATCAATGCTGCGGCATCAATCCATAAAAGTTGAGGCATCAAAGTTGGGGCATCAATGTTGAGGCATCAAAAAGTTGAGGAAACAAAATATCAGGTGTGTGAGTGTAAGTGTAAGTGTATCTGTGTGTGTGAGTGTAAGTGTATATGAGGCGTGTAAGTGCTTATATTATTTCAGTGGGAACCTTATAAGGGTCATAGGGTGTATGTATGTAAGTGTCTATGGTGAGTGTGAGTGTAAGTGTATATGGGCTAGTGTAAGTGTCTATGGAGTGTAAGTGCTTATAGAATTAATATTGACAGTAATGAAGATGTCATAGTGAATGTGTGTATAGGAGTGTCATAGTGTATGTGTGTATAAGTAACTTATAGTGTGTATAAGTGCCATAGTGTAAGTGTCTATGTGAGTGTGTGTAGGTGTAGGGGCGAGTGTAAAGGTGTCTAAGGGTGGGTGTATGTGCGTATAATGTGTATGGCAGTTGATGTGTGTGTGTGTGTGGATGTGTGTAAGTAACCAATATATATATATATATATATCTATATATATATATATATATATACTATATATATATATATATATATAGCATATATATATATATACTATATTCCCTGCTCTTCTTTATATATATATATATATATATATATAGGCTATAAGTGATAGAAAAAGACTAACTCATGGTAGGAAGCATCCTAGCAGCTTGTAATATACACCAATCGATTCCTCATACCCTATTATAACCTAGGGTAGACACCCATATTAGGGCTATTATTCTAGGCTCGAGCTAGAAAAGGCTTAAAAGGAGTGGCACTCAGTTGGCGCATATGTGGCACTCAGTTGGCACTATGTGGCACTTGGATTGGCACTATGTGGCACTCACTTGGCACTTATTGGCTCATTGGCACTCCATCGCACTCATTGGCACTCACCTGGCACTCACCTGGCACTCATAGAATACTCATAGAACACTCCTAGACCATCCTTACGGTGATTGAGAACCATCAAAGTTGAGCCATCAATAAATCTGAGTCATCAAAGCTGAATCATCAATATAGATGCCAACAAAGATGACGTCATCAAAGATGAGTGATCAATAATGCTGAGCCATCAAAGATGAACCATCAAAAATGTGCTAGTTGCATCAAAGATGAACCCAATAAATAGGTGTCATCAAAGATGACATCATCATAAAAAAAGCTACAAGGTCAAAAAAGCTACGGGAGACAAGTGTCCCCTGGAGCCACAAAGGGTTGACCGAAAAATTTGGGTTCTCAAAATTGCCCCCTGAAAGAATTAGGGTTGCTGAAAAATTAGGGTTGCACTTAGAAAAGTGAGGTTATTAGGGTTGGCCAAAATTGACCCATGGAAGACCAAAGGGTTGGCAGTGTGTGTGTGTGTGTAGGTGGGTGCTCAAATTAGGAACGTTACCTACATGCGTTCAAATTAGGAATGATACAGGCGTTCAAGTTAGGATCGGTACAAACCTTGATACGGTATCAAGGTCAGAAATGGTATCAAGGTCAGGATATCAAGGTCAGAAATATCAAGATTAAACAAAGCCAAGACATAAATATCAAGGTCAAACAAGGTCAAGAACGAAATATTAACGTCAAACAAGGTCAAGACCGAAATGTCAAGGTCAAACAAGGTCAAGACATCAAAAAAGGGCTAAGCCCCTAAAGGGTAGCAAAATAAGGGGCAACGTACGACGGATGCTTCGCATCCGTCTAGCAAGCCCCTTCTTCGAAGGGGCTTCAAAAAGGTCAAGACCAAAAAAGGTCAAGGCCAAAAAATTACAAGGTAAAAAAATTACAAGGCCAAAACTAGGAGGGAGATACGTACGACGGATGCTTCGCATCCGTCTAGCACGCCCCTTCTTCGAAGGGACGTCAAGAAGGTCAAGGCCAAAAAAAGTTCAAGGCCAAAAAAGTCAAGGATAAAAAAATTACAAGGCCAAAAAAGGTCAAGTTCAGGTAAAAATTTGGGCTAAAAAAATTCAAGTTGCCCAAAAAGGTCAAGGTCAAAAAAGGTCAAGGTCGGTCAAGGTCAGGGTGGAGTAAAAGAGACCGTGCTCCAATATCGCCTTCCTACTACTTACATATATATATATATATATATATATATATATATTATATATATATTTATATATATACCCTATATAATATATATATATATATATATATATATATGCTTTGCTATATATATGCTCTTATATATATATATATATAACACCTATATATATATATACTATATATATATACTATTTCACCCTGCACCTTTATATATATATATATACTATATATATAACATATATATATATATATATATGTATATATGAACACACCCTAGTTTAAATATATATGCTCTTTCTTTCATATATAGCAACATATATATATATTTATGTATATACTCAATATATATTTTATATAACATATATACTATATATATATATATCTTAACTTAACATATATATACTGCCGCCATAACCTGTAATATACTCTTGCTTCTTTTGTGACTTTTGTGCTTCTTTTGCTTCTTATATATATATATATATATATATAATATACAACATAACTATATAACATAGCAACATATATATATATATATATAAGGGTACGACTTGCTAAGTTGGTGGTTTCTTTTAAGAGCAAGCACCCTATATAAGAGGATGGGAAATTTAGAAATCCATATTTGAAATGAGGTATTTATTTAACATAAGTAAATATTCAATAAAAGTAAAGTAAGTCCCTTCTGTTGAGATACTCTCTGTAGGCGAATTGCAAGTCGCAGTCTTTTCCAGTGCGTTTTTCGAACTTGCCTCAGTTCTTCGTTTTGGGATTGCGAAAATTTGTGAACAAAATTCAAAGTCGCAGCCTTTCCTTGGGGAGTTTTATCCTTCTTTGCCGGGAGGATTTCTGGAGAGAGTATCTTGAGTGAGGTACTTCTTCTGATTCTTAATAATTTGATCTGACTCTCCGGTATCTCAGGACAGTTTATATATATTTTTACGACTTATGCTGCTAAAATTTTGCTCTGCGCAAATCTTAGCATAAGTACGAACTTATCAATCAAAATTTTTTACAAAGATTTTAATGGAGTGCTACATATATATATATATATATATATATAACTAATAATATATATATATATAACTATTACATATGCTTATATATATATATATATATATATATGCTGCTGATATATATATATCTATAACTAACATGTATATATATATATATATATATAACCTTTCCTTAACGCCAGCAGCAATAACTAGCTCTTTGCCTCCATATCATACTTGAGGTTTCTATTAATTGAAACTGCATTTTCTATGTCAATGCGTTTTCTAATGCCAGACTT
Organism: Trachelipus rathkii; assembly: GCA_015478945.1. Taxonomy (NCBI): domain Eukaryota; kingdom Metazoa; phylum Arthropoda; class Malacostraca; order Isopoda; family Trachelipodidae; genus Trachelipus; species Trachelipus rathkii. Next base: position 25,038 of record JABUQX010017392.1, on the reverse strand, counting down.
CGTTAACTTTTTATAATATTTCAAAAAATTACCATTTCTCCTATTTGAACTTTAAAAGTGTTTTTGTATTTATTTTGTATTGAACTTTTGTAAACTCTATATTTTGACATAAATATTATTTATTATGTATAATTTTTATTGTCACTAACAACTTTAAAAAGGTATTTATAAAGAAAAAAGTGTACGTAAATTCACAGATACCATATTCGCCTTTTCCTTTGGGCACGGATTAGTCTATTTTTAATGTGTTAAAAAGCATTATTTGATAGCGGCTATTCTTCCCTTTTCGTTTCAATTTTGAATAATTTTTATATTTATTATGTAATAATTTCATTTTATTTGACCAAATTTCATAAAAAAATATTAAATATTATCGAAACATTGTAAATTTGCAGAAATTATAAGATGGTTTTCCATAATCGACTCGTGCTGACATGTATGGTTTTTGTTTGTAATTCATTGTATATATAGCAATATGTATATATATGTATATATAACCTTATATTCACATATATATAGCATATATATATATATATTCTTATATATATATATAACCATATATATATCTTTCTTTCTGCTATGCTATGCTAATAACTATATCACTTCTGTACTAACATATATATATATATATTACAGTTTACACCACCACTCACGGCCAAAGCCCTAATCTAGGAGGGGATGTGCTCAATTTTTAAGTCTGAGCAAGACGGAGCCAAGAAGAAAATAATACACACTCAGACGACCGACCAGTGACGAACCTGGGTCTTTCGCTTAGTTGGGCGAGTGCTCTAACCGCTGAGCTACCGGACGCCATTTTGGTGCTTGATTCATTCCTTCTTGACCTATACGAGCCGACTCCGCCGAATGTTCATTCTTCTTATCTTCTTATAATAAATATCTAAATCCAAAATAATGTTGGTCCATTTTTTAATTTACTTAACTTTTGTTATATCAAAAAGAATCAAGATTAAAATTTTGTTGCTCCTCCGTTATATATTTAAATAGATTTTAATTTTGTTTAATTTTTATAAAAATTTGTATTTAAAATTCTTTTGCACAGTCTAATCAAATGTTCTTTCAGAAACTATCTCCACGGTTGTCTTTTTTTTACTATGCTATCTCCTTCCCAGCACTCAAAGTTACAATCCCTCGTTGCAAGCTCTAGCGTTTCTTGGTCCTCTTCTCTAAATCCTTTCTTCTAAATCTTCTCTTTTCTTTTTCCACTCTCTTTTCAATGCGTCCATTCTCCACCGCAGTCGACTCATATATATATATATATATATATATATATTATATATATACTATATATATATATAACCTTGTATATATATATATAACCAACTATATAGCAAAAATGTATGTATGTATGTATGCTTGTATGGACAAGAACAAAAAACAATTTTCGTTATATGAAATCTGTGGGGTAACTTTTATTTTTCTATCTTTAATAATAATAAAAATATGTAATAGCATTAATAATAATAATAATAATAATAATATATGTATATATATACATGTAATATAATATATAATAATAACAATAATAACAATATTGTATAACTCTTCTTCTGACTCTCGAATATATATATGCTAACATAACAATAATATGTATATGTATATAATATATAGCACAGCATAATAATAATAATAATAATAACAATAATAATAATAATAACAACAATAATAATAATAATAATTAAAATAATAATAATAATATAATAATATTTATATATATATATATATAATATATATATATATATATATATATATATATATATATATATATATATATATATATATATATATTATATATTTATATTTATATATAAAATTCCTTTATATATAATATATATATATATAACAATATATATATATATACTCTTTACTATATTCTTCTTATAACATACTATATATATATATATCCAGCTTCTAGTTGCAGGGAAATTTATTTTGAAAATAAAAAGCATCACAAGGGCCTTAAAAAATATTTATTTACAGAAAAACAACGTTTCGGAAACTTCTGTTTCCATCATCAGGCTAAAATTAACAAATATTAAATCAGAATGAAAAAAAATGCATTAAATTAACTTATCATTGGCAAAAATATATACAAACTAAATTACTTTAACAACTGAGAAACCTATTATTGTTAACATGTAGGTATTACAAAAGTTGGAAAACAACAAGCAGAACCGGAAACTCGAAAGCCCAGGACATTTATCAAAATATGAAAATATAAATCGTAGTTACCTGGCCGTGCACCCCCAGGAGGGGGTGCTGGCCCCGCCAAGTAGGAAATGACCGTAGAATGATGAAATTTGGCATACATCCTTATAACCTCGGCGCAGCCGAGGTAACATGACACTACGTTCATTGGGTGTTGGGGCTGTGCCCCAAAACCTTGGATATTGACGTAGTAGGATGAAACTTGGTATACACCCTACTTATATGGCAACCTCATCGCAGACGAGGTTACGTGACACTACACCTATTGAGGGATGAGGCTGTGCCCCAATACATTGGAAAGGATCATAGGAGGATGAAATTCAGTATACACCTTTCTTATAAGGTAACTTCGTCGCAGATGAGGTTACGTGTCGCTACGCTTACAGGGTGTAGGGGCTGAGCCCCAAAACCTTGGAAATTGACACAGAAAGATGAAACTTGGTATACATCTTTCTTATAAGGTAACCTCATCGCAGTCGAGGTTACGTGTCGCTACTCTCACAGAGTGTTGGAGCTGAGCCCCAAAACCTTGGAAATTGACGTATAAGAATGAAATTCGGTATACACCTTTCTTATAAGGCAACCACGTCACAACAGCGGTTGCGTGTTGCTATACTCTTTGGGTAATGGGGATGAGCATCAAAACCTTGGAAATTGCAGTAGAAGTATGAAATTTGGAGAGCACACAGAAGAGGAAGGATAAATAGGACTTGAGGAAGAGCACGGAGATTGAGTTGAGTCAAGGGTCTTATTTTTAAATATTAATTAATTTTTAAATTTTATTATTTATTTTCAAAAAAAAATTATCAAATTTTTATTTATTTTTGTTCCATTTGTTTAAAACATTTTCTTTACTAAAATTTTTATTCTTTTTATGTTTATAACGTGAAAAAATTGCGTTTTACAGACCCTAAAGCAGTAAATCAGTAAATCAAACCTCTCACCCTATCCATCCCACCCATCCATGATCTTTTGATCTATTGATCTATTGATCTATTGATTCAACTCATATTTCAACTATCATTTTGGATAAACATAACATAAAACATTTATTAATTTTTATTTTGTTTAAAAAATATATATTTTTTACTCAAACTTTTTATTCTTTTTATGTTTATAACTTAGAAAAGTTGCGTTTTACAGACCCTAAAGTAGTAAATCAGTAAATCAAACCACCTACCGCCCCTCCTCCCCATCCATGATCTACTGATGTATTGATCTATTTATCTATTGATTCAAGTCATATTTCGAGTATAATTTTGGATAAACATAACATAAAAATAAGTTCTTTATATACTGACCAAGGAATGTACGCTAACCTAACAAAGTTTTCCCATCAATAAAGCTAACATAGCATACCCTGAACCAAGAATACAATGTACAACGATAAACCTAACATACCTTACGCACTAATAAACTACTAACATTAACAAAGTTCCATACTTAACAACAGTAAAGTACCAAACATTGCATACACAACGTAACCTATTCACACTTTCTTTCAAACATATCTCTAACATATCAATGTTTGTTTTACATTAACATAGTAATATTTAACAAAAATTTATCATTTTCTTACCTAATTATCATACTGGCCAACGAATATATGCTAACGTTATAAAGTTTTCACATCAATAAAGCTAACATAGCATAACCTGAACTAAGAATATAATGTACATCAAACCTAAAATACATTACGCACGAATAAACTGATAATATTAACAAAGCTTCCTACTTAACAACAGTAAATAACTAACATTACCTACAAAACGTAACCTATTTACACTTTGTCAAGCATATCTCTAACATATCAATGTTAATTTTACATTAACATATTAATATTTAACAAATATTTATCATAACCTTGCCTAACTATCATACTCCCCAACGAATAAATGCTAACATAACAAAGTTTTCACATCAATAAAGCTATCATATTACCTGAACTAAGAATATAATGTAAAACAACAAATCTACCATACCTTATGTATGAATAATCTGCTAACATTAACAATGCACACTGATTAATAGCGGTAAAGTAACTAACATTCCCTTCAATGTAACCTATTCACACTTTTTCACGCATGTCAATGGTAATTTTACATTAACATAGTAATATTTAACAAGAAATTTAGCATAGCCTTACCTAATTATCATACTGCCCCAAGGAATAGTTGCAAACAACAAAGTTTTATACCCAGTAAAGCTAAACTAAGAGCATAACATACTTAACACACCCAGCCTACGAATAATCTGCTATCATTAATATCATTAACAAAGTTAACAACTTAACCAATAAAGCTAACATAGCATAACCTGAACTAAGAACATAACGTAAAACAACAAACCTAACATACATTACGTGTGAATAATCTGTTAACATTATCAAAGTTTCCTACTTATCAAAGGTAAAGTAGCTAACATTGTATACAAAACTCAATCTAACCCCTTTTTTCCAACATAACAATGCTAATTTTACATTGGCCTAGTAATATTTAACAAAAAATAACAAAAATGTATCATAACCTAACCTAACTATCGCACTAACAAACTAACAAATGCTATCTTGAACTAAGAACATAACATACCTAACTTACTTAACGAATAAACTGCTCTCATTAACAAAGTTCTTTGTTTATCAACGGTAAAGTAACTAACATTGACCATAAAACGTAAGCTAATCCCCATTTTTTCAAGTATATCTATGACATATCAGTTAATTTAATATTGACATAGTAATTTTTATCATATCATAACCTAACTAAGATATTGAACTACGAATAAATGCTAACGTAACAAAGTTTTAACATCAATAAAGCTAACATAATATCTAAGCTAAGAATATAATATACAAAAACAAACCTAACATACCTTACGTACAAATAAACTGTCAATATTAACAAAGTATGCTGATTAATATCGATAAAGCAACAACCAATGCAACACAAACCGTAACCTACTCCCCTACTTTTCTATCATATCAATGCTAATTTAACATTAACATAGTAATAATTAACAAATATTTATCATATCATAACCTAGCTAACATACTGAACTACGAATAAATGACAACACAGAAAAGTTTTCAGCTCAGAGAAAGGTACAACACATTCATGTTTAGACAGAACCTAATAGGAATACTACCCTGTATGCATTTGTATTTTCATGTTTAGGCCTTATGAGCAATTCGTTTTATTTTTGTACTTGTATTTCGAATTTTATTAGGGTTATTAGATACCGGTCATGAAGTTGTTCAAACTCCTCCCCCCTTTCGAAACATTACGCAATACCTTCGATTCTTGTCTGTCACATGGTTAATATAACAAACTTATTAAAAACATTTATATTTTTACTAAAGCATTTTTTCTTTATATGTTTATAACATTAGCATAATAATATTTAACAGGGCCTAACAAAAATTTATCATAACAAAACCTATATATCATACAGATCAACGAATAAATGCTAACATAATATTATCTGTACTAAAAACCAATAGTATCATAACATACACGACACACCTTATGCGTGAATAAACTGCAGACATTAATAAAGTATAACAATCTCAAGTTTTACTATACATAACCCATCAAAATATTATTTTAAGTCCCAATTTAGGGTGTCACCCCCGACGGGGGTGTAAGCGGGCATTACAACTCACTCCGGAGGAGGGTTAAGGTCTCGACACGAAGGGTCGAGACCTCAAAGCCCGCTTACACCCTACCTGGGTACGTAACTCAAGGACTATCATCGAAAACTGTTACGCGAAGAAAGAGTTTTCTGGATCCAGAGTTTCGAGGCCAAAAGAAAGAAGCTGCTGGTCCAACTGACAGGGCGAAGTCCTACCTGGGACATGGTGTAGAATGTAGGATATATATATATATATATATATATATATATATATATATATATATATATATATATATATATATATATATATATATATATACCTATACTATATATATATATATATATATATATATATATATAATAAATAAATGGAAACAAGTATGTAGCCAGTAACTCTTAATATAATAGCCATAATACAACCAATATGTATAACTATATGTATATATATATATATGTAATATGTATAATAACTTCAATAACAACCATATATAGCATAATATATGTAATATATATATATATATATAACTTAATAATATATGTAATAATAACTATATATATATATATAATATATAATATGTATAATATATATATATATAATATATCTTATATATATATCATATAACCAATAATATAATAATATATGTATATATATATATAATATATATGCTTGCATATGCATTGCATATGTATTATAATACTAATATGAAATAATAATAACATGTAATATAATAATAATAATATATATATATAGTAATAATATATATATACTCTTAATAATATATATATATACAACCATATATATATATGTATATAACAATAACAATATATATATAATATATATATATATAGCTGCTCTTAACTATACATAATAGTGGAGCTCCTTCCTTTTTTTTTTTTGTAAAAAGGCATTTCTATTACGTATACATATTTATTCGCATTTATATATAATAATATATATATATATATATATATATATATATATAACATAAATAATATATATATAATAATAATAACCAATAATAATATAATATATATATATATACTACCCTCATATATATATAATAGCCAACAATATGCTCACCATGTATGCTATACTATAAATATATATCATATATATTCGAATGTTCCAAATTTGGGAAATATATAATTATTATTTAATTAATTATTATATGATCTTCATTTTAGTTTTGTTTTTTGATATAATGAATATATTATAATTATATCCCACTTTAAAAGTTATAAGATTGCCCAAACTATTATTATAATAATTCATAGTCAATTCATTATCATATAAGACTGACTGACTATTAATAATTATATGAAGCAAGAAACCTTGATTCCGCTTCCAAGGTTAGTGACTGATGCAATTTATAATTTAGTAAAAGGAATTTAAAATTAAGGAAAAAGCTATAATACAGATTTATCTTATTTAAGTAATTCAATTGAAGTAATGTGTTAATTATAGGTTATCCTCTGGAAAATTGAAGCAAGACCAAATAAACCCCTTTCGGAGAACTAATAATTCCTAGGGGTAAGTGTTAAATAAATCAAATAAATTAATAATTGAAAAGTGAATACATATAAAGATAATAAATCAATGAAATAGGAATATATAAGTTACTTACCTTAATATTCCAGGTTTCATAGATTGGGCTGTAATTTTCTCTAGATTGTTAGGCTCTTGATTAGTCTTGATAAATTTTTCTTGAATCTAAATACGCAACCATCGTTGTCTGTCTTGGAAAATCTTCTGAAACGAATATTACAATTAATATAAATTCACAAGTTTAAATATATGTCAATGATTCAAGGAGAAACAAACTTAATACATTTCTTAATTCATCATACTTGAAAACGTGAACATTCTAAATTGAAAGCTAAGCCATTTTTGAATTACTGTAAAATAAATTATATTAATTATTAAGTACTACTCTGAAAAGCAATAATTATATTTAGTTTAATGAATAAACCCTCAAACCAAACGAGTTCCTTGTTTCGATTTTCTGTTTAGAATTATTGTTCAAATGATTAATCCGAATATATTCGAAAATTCGTTCTCATAATTCGAATCTAAACTTAAATCAAACCCTTGAGGTGATTTCATATATATTCTTTAAATATTTTCATTACGTTCTTAAATAAAGCCATATTTCATTCCGTCTGTTTTTCAACACCCAATTGAGTTTTTTATTGTACTTTAACTTAATTCAAATATAAATCTGAGTGAATCCCAGAGATGTGGGCGATTTGGTGCTTATTTGTTTTCGGATCTTGAGGAGAGACTCTCACTTATATGCAATTTTAACTAACTACTCTTCCAAGTAGCTGATAGATGCCGGGCATAATTCGTATCCTAAAGACGAAGGACTTGGCTATTGAATCTAATAAAGGTAACTGCAATTCAGTATATTCCCTTTATAAAATTAACACAGAACATTTATTTCTTTGGTCTTGATTTAAGGTTTTTCTACAGGAGATTAGAAATTATGTTTTGGTTCTCCAGTAAATATATATATATCTAATTATAATATATATATATAAATACTAATAATAACATATAATATAGTATACTCTTACTTTTTAAATAAGTATAGATATATATATATATATATATAATATATTATATAAGTATATATATTTTATATTTATAAATAATATATATTATATTAATATAAATAATATATATATATATATATATATATAAATATATATAAATATATATATATATCTTATATATTACTACTATATGATATAAAGTTCATTTTCCCTTTTTTACCTTTATATATAATATATACATAATTTATATTTCCTGTTATTTTCCAGTGTGATCATAATTTCTCTTCCTTTAATTCCCTATCCTTTCTCTTTAAAAATTTATAATTACTAATTGTCTATAAATATATCTTATCAAATATATATATATTATAATATATAATATTATATATATTATAATATTATATATATTCTATATACTATAAATATATATTATATTAGTTTATAGATCATATTATATTATATATATAATATATAATTATATATTAAATTATTTCATTTCTTTCTCTTGGGTTTTCTGCGTGAGACGAATGTGAATTTGTTGCGTTGAACATACTCGGAAAAGAACAGCAGAGAAGAATGAAAAAGTGGAAGAAAGCCACTTACTGCCCAGTCGATTGAGCCAGTATTAGTAAGTAACTCATCGCAGTCAAAAAAATTCCACTCTAAGAGCTCACGGAATCGAGCGACGGACGTCCTGACTATAATAAATCCTTGACCCAAGTGGGCCCAACCAAATCCCCTCTAACAAACTATCCAGCTACTCTAATTCTATTATGCATCTTTATAAATTTCTCCAGCTCTCTGCAATACACATTTCTCTCTCCACATTTAGCATTCGTTTTAACTGACTCAAATTAGCTTTTTTCTATTACGGCTCTCAGCTAGTGGTATCCACACCACATTTGACACTATACAATCGCTTATACAACCGGACATCATTCATCTTTCCACAGAAACAATGCACTCATCATAATCTAGTTTCATTTATTGCTTTCATTTTTCCCACTGGTACACCCCTACACACAACTCTCTAATTTACGTTTATCTTATTTTTCAACTTTTCACACTTTATATAAGCCCTTAAATTTGTCCATAACTGGATCAACATTCGAATTCGATCTGTACTTATCTACTTAGGAACCACACAACTACGCCTCTTATATCCTGAGGTACACAACATTGGTCCAGGAAGTAAATTCTACGTGTATGGTTTCTGATCCAAGTGCGAAGGTGCAGGATGATTATTATTATACTTATATTCGATTATATTTATATATATTATATATTATATATTATTATATACTATATATAATTTAATAATATATATATTGAATATAATATAATATATATTGTATATAATAATATATTTATATATATATTAATATATAATTAATATATATCATATATTATATTTATATATATAATATATAACATATATATAATATTATTATATATATATATATATATTTATTATTATATTATATAATATATATATTATATATAATATATATATATATATATGTAATATATACTATATTTGTGGGGTTAGTACTATATATATTAAATATATATTAATATATATATATATTATCTATTAATAATATATATTTATATAATATATTATATATATAGTAAATATAATATATCAATATAATATATATATTATATAATAGGTTTGGAAAAAAACCATGGGTTTTTTAAAAAAACAAAACTATTAGGTTTTTTTTCTCATGCTATCTTAACTTAATGTTTTTTTGGGGGGGAGAAGGGGACATCTCATTTTATGGTTTTATTGTAGTTTAGTGGTTTTAATAGATTTTAAAGGCAAAACTCACTACTGTATAAAATATTTAGATAACATATTTAAAATTCTTAATAATTTATTATGATTCTTAAACTTTCAAATTTCCAACACCAACCCTGTTACCTGGTTAAAAATTATTATTTTTATGAGTTTACTAAACTTTAATAATGTCTAAATAGGTATAGTTAATAATATATAAACTTATTCTGAAAAAAGGTTTTTAAAATATATTATTTTAACAATATAAAAAAAAAAAAAAAAAAAAACATGCAAAAGAAATAGTTGATCAAATTAACCTTTAATGTTTGAAATAATGTCTATTTACCCTTATATATGAATACTAGGATATATATATATATGATAATATATAGTATAATATAATGTAATATATATATATATATAGAAATATATATATATAATTATAATATATATATATATATATATATATATTTTATAAATATATATTATTATTAATATATATATATATATTATATATAAATATAATATAGTATAAAGTATAATATATATATAAATATAATATTTATATATAAAATATATAATATATATAATATATATATATATATATATAATTATTTTATTATATATATATATATATATATATTATATATTATTATATATAATATAATTATATATAATTAAATATATCATATATAATATATAATAGTATATATATATATATTATATATATAGTATATATTATTAGAAGAGAGAGAGAGAGAGAGCGTAGAGAGAGAGAGAGAGAGAGAGAGAGCAGAGAGAGAGAGAGGAGAGAGAGAGAGAGAGAGATCATGATTAAAGCGAAACTGAAATTATCATAAGAAATTTTTATTAACAAAAAAAGTAATTTTCTGCCTTAACTGTTCTCAAAGGCCGTTTCATAGTGCCAGCATGTGCACGAAGTCTCGAAAGTTGAAAATAGTCCTTTCAACATTAGATTTGATGAAATTGCTGAACTAATATGCCTTACTTAATTTTAGGCCTAGTATAATTTGGTCAAGCACCCCTGCTCTTACTTCACTCAAGCGCAATTGTATAATTGTGCGTCTGTTGGAGAAATGGTACCAAGGAATTAAGGCTTTCCTCGTGGGGCTGAGATAACTGAGACTCGTCATAATAAGGTACTTTTTAATTAATGAGGGCGGACAATTGGCTCTAGTTTATACAATGGGCTCAATTCATGATGACTCATTTTCACAGAAAGCCATGCTCTTGAATTACTCATCGTCTGGTAGTCTTGTTCGTCTGATATCTTTGTAGTTAAAAAATACGCCATGGAGTGAGCTTCTTCTATCTATGTCCGCATGCTTATTTCTTGCTCGACTGCTTGCTTTTATACTTGCTGCTGTGTAAACTATCTAACATTTTCTTACATATTCATTTGAATGATTGTCAGGATTATTACACAGGGATTTCCTATTGGATCATGGATAAGGATATGCTATAGTGAGTCGGAACACCGTAAGTTATCAATACACTACCGCAAATTTTCCTTAATTTTATTCGCATTCTTGCATTTTTCCTGCAATTGCTCGTAACTAACGCTTTTGATTATCACTTCAAATCGTTTCTGAAGCTTCTTTATACTCTCACGATAAGTTAGTAAGATATTCCATATCAAACTTATTACAAGATGTATCTATTAGTTTTTTATTAAATAACTTTGTTCCCTTTTATGCTTCTGTCACTATTGATGCATAGTATTAATAAGCTATTATAAGTGGCTCCATCCATCCAGACATTGAGCAATTTTTCTCGCAAATTAATCTTTGCATTTAACTTATCTCTTCTCGTGTATGGTACCTAAAATTGATCCAGAAATACTCTTTTTTTCTATTGGTGGATTTATTGGACGCAACAGCAAGTTTAAAGTTTTTAGTAAATTGCGATGTTGTTCCAACACTATCTGTCTGAAACTTGATTACTTGCATATATCTTACCTCCCGCTTTTCAGATTAGACTTTTTTTTTAGAATGAAGCTGTCGATAATAAATTTTAAGCTCAAGATCGACTCAATTCTTTTCGTTTCTGAAGTTGTTTGTTCTTCATCAATTAGGGTTTTTTTTTTGACGCATTTGTTTTAAGCATATTCCATGTAAAAGTTGCTGGCATTTCTTTCATTGCAAGAGAGCTGGATGTAGAAGGAGTGGCAATACTTTTCTCACTACTACCACTTTCAAATAAAGCTGATATATCTTCAGTAACATCATGCTCACTTACAACTATTTCTGAAAGCCATCCCCATAATTAGATAAATTTGAACAGCTTTAAATCAATATAATAATAATAATAATAATATAATAA
>JABUQX010017391.1:0-16096 GCA_015478945.1 Trachelipus rathkii | reverse complement strand
TTATCTGATTTATTATTATTATTATTGGCAAATTATTAAGGTAATATATTAGAATATTAATAATATTATTATTTATATGTTATTACTTTATTATATGTATTATATAATTTTATTTCCTATATTTTTTATTGATTATTATTATATGTAATTATTTAGAATCTTATATTATAGTATTGATTATGTATTCACATGTATTATTAATTATATTATTATTAATTATTATTATTATTATATTAATTATGATATATATATTATGTTTAATTTGAAATATATAATTATATTATTTAATTATTTATTATCATTTATTATTTTACTTATACATTAGTCAGTTTACACAAATTTATATATAATTGTATCCATGAAGTTCTGGGGTGGTCACTTGAGTTGTAAACAAAAGTACATAGTTCTTATAAAGGACACATTTGTTATGGCCTTGTATCGATGTTTATAACTTAACTACAACTGTATTGGTTATGGATGAGATAATAAATACATAGCTGAAATACCAAAAAAAAAAATATTAAAAAATGTTATTGTCATTTCCGACTTTAGCACTATATGTTCTTTGTTAAAAATCTAAATAATTCCTTACCTTAGTACCTTCTTAAAACGAGCTTTAGCTTTAGTCCTACATTTTATTATTGTCTGCTATTGAAAAAAAGAGTAATAGGCCAAAATCAGCTGAACGAAATTCAATTAATAAGAAGCAGTCCATTCTATTACGTTGAAATATAATAAGTATTTTTAGCATTAACACTCATTTGTAAATTAATCAACTAATTAAAAAATTAATTTTATTTGTCTATGAAGAGTTGATTAATCAACAATGGATAACACAATATGAAGTATTAATTACAGAATGAAAGCTTCTTTTAATAAACAATCGAAGCTTATTTGATCGAAAGAATCATTTGAAAAAATTAATGATCAAGGGAGAAGTAAATCAAGAATTAAAAGCACAATTATAATTCTATCTGATTTATATATTGGAGCAATGATTTCATGTATTAATGCGCTGCTTAGGATAAAATTTCCACTTTTTATGAGGAATGAGATACCCTCAGACTGTAGAATAATACTAGCTCGATTTAATATAATCGAGACCACGCATATACTTATAGGTATAATATGCATTATCAAGAAGATTCTAAACCTGGTTGAGCATTATAACGTTTCAATACTCAATATCAATGAGTGTACCAATAAGCTCATGCGTTTTGTTTTGCTATTTTAATATTAAGTCAAATTCGAGAGAACGCGTTCTTTTCGTTATCTTCATTCAACTCAAGATGAAGAGGGGGCAGGTCTTGCGATGAACATAATATCTAATATTACAATAAATGAAGAAAAAATACTGATGTTATTTATAACGTACTAAATATAGTAGTTTTGACAACATTAAAAATAATCCTAAAAGTTGCCATCTATGCGAAGGCCCGACAGGTTTGGCTGCGGTTTCAACTTGAAGTATCGCGTAGATAAAAAACATAAGGAAACGGCGGTGAAGGTAAAGAGGGAATCTTAAGGACAAGTTGTGGATAAACGACGTCGAGGGAAATCAGCCGAGCCTCGGCGGGGAGTAACGACAAACCTGCGTAGATGCGTAGAACGCACATGGCAAAATTAGAAAAGCGAAATGTATATATAAAAACAGCCAGAAAGTAGATTGAGCAGATAGGGTCAGTGGACAAGTGAGCGTAAGTGACGCGTGTCTGAAAAAATATAATATATAACCTTCTCCACGGATAAATCTAGAACGAGACCCTTACAAGATGCATCATAGTCACGACGGAAAGGGCATGACAGGCGGGAGCGGAATGTATAACGGTTAAATGTCCAGGGGTTACTTAGAGAAGACCAGAACAACTATTATATTCGAATAACTATTTATTTAAAGGAACGGAAGTCCGTGTCGGCTACTTGACTGGGACACTTCAAGAAGGAAGAACAAACCCTAGAAAGACGACCGGGGTAAAAGTTCAATGTGGAGGGGTGTGTCAACACCAAGGGAGAGGAATAATTGATAAAGGTGACGCTCAAACAACAGAAGAATAGATTTAACAGCGATCAGAAGGAAGGGAGGACTGAAGCGAAAGTGTACACGGCGAAGACCTGGTTGAGAGTGATAAAGACAAATCTACAACGTATACATAAAACATTGCAAGAAAATTAATGAGGAAAGAATTGGAAAACGAGGAATAACCATGACCAGTAATAATACAGGCGGGAGAATCGTGGTTATGGAAAAGATTTAGTTTCAAGGTAAAACGACTGGAATTAGCCAGATAAGACAAAAATGGACCAAAACAGAGGAGTTTTAACATAGGAGTAAACCGAAAGAGATCGAGAAGACCAAGAGCTAGATAAGAAGGAAAACTTGTAAGATTAAAGTATATAAAGAAATAAACTATTTAAAGACTAGCTTTGTTTCCTAGGGTTCTAGTTGAAGAATGAAATAGAGGATACGAAGAGGTTAGAGCCCGGAGATTTAGAGTAGCACGCGAAATGTGAGGACAGAACTAGCGAATACATTGTCTCTAAGCAGGGGGTAAATAAAGGAGCGAAGGGCAAAAAGCACGAAAAACAAATTATATTATGCTTAACCGAATATGAACGGAGTAGAAGAGGCATAAAGAATGACTAACTTAATTTGAAAGGCACAATTAGAAAAGCAGGAAAGCAAGACTTATGGGCGGTACTAAACCACTTACAGAGGCTTGCCAGCACTTGAAAGAACAGGATTAAGAAGGAAAGAAGATGCGCCGTGGAAACAAGGATGGACAATGAGATGGACCTTAAAAGATTAAAACCAAATTAATAAAACAAGAGAAAACCCAAAAAAGATGAGGGGAGAAGCTTACCATCACATACCCAAACAATTGTAGAGTTAAATTGATAGAGTTTATACTTATCTCAATCAGGATGTGGTAGAGTAAACAGCACCCGCACTCGTAAGATAACAAGTTATTCCATCATCTTACTTGCTCTGAATGCCAAAAACAGAATGCGCCAAGAGCAGGTAGATTATTTATAAGAAATGTTGTCCATCTCCCCGAAAAGAAAGTAAATATAAAATGAAGAAAGATTGAAATAATATAAGACACACCCGAGATGATAATCAAACCCCTCTAAATAAAAGATAAATAATAGCCAAAGAATATTCCAATAAAGCGTCTTCGTTGGTCAACCCCCATATTCGAGGCAACATGTGTCCAAAATAAGAACTTATATAAGCTAATTATCACGATGCAATTCAAAAAAGATTGCAGTTATTCAATGATTAGAAACTTTGCTTAAAAAACTAGGGGGCCAAGAAGATCACAAAGAGAGGGACTTGCATCGAGAATATAACAGGGTTTTAAAAGGAAAATACAACAGGAGAAAGACGTAGGCTCAGAAGCATATCGGGGAAGAGTGTGATACGTGAAGAAAAAATTTCGGCATAGTAGAGAAAAACAATTTATAGATTCCGCCGCCAATCTAATGATGTTATGCAAGACGAGAAGAGAGGGCAAAAAAAAAGGACGAGTTATCATTGGTGCGTGTGTTGAAAAAGAAGGCAAATTAATGACTGCCATGGCAAAAGAGGGAAGGGGACTTATGAAAAAAGAGGGGAAAAGGGCAGGGCAAGGGAAAAAACAGAGTCATGAGGACGGTGCGGGGATAGATGGCACATACGAAATCAGAGGAGATCACATAACGAGAAAAGGGACGAAAAAAAGTACACGAGGAAAGAATCCCAAAACCAGCACATGAAGAAAACACCGAGGAGCAGAGCAAAAAGGGGATAATGAAAAATACTAGGGAATTCCTGAAATTTTTAAAAGTGTGTAGGATTAAGAACCCAACCAACTAAACTACAAATAAATATGCGAAAAGAAAAATAAATCAATAAAACAAAAAAATTATACTTTAAAACAACAATAATATTCAGTAGTCTACGAGTTAAGATGGGACAGATTTCGTTAATTCTAAAAAAAAAACTATAAGCAAAATGAGTTAAGCACTGTTTATATAAAATAGGGCACCAATTATGACCGTTGTTAGGACAAAAAAAAACCTGGAATTTAATATAAATGTGAAAACAGTAGTACTAAACTGGAGTTCAATTTATCGAATTGTCGAACCAGGGCCCGTGTAATACCGAGAACTGAAAAAAAAAATACTACAAATGGTAGCCCCTATTTGGTTAAATTTTAGACCAAAGATGCAATAATGAGTAAAATAATTAAAGTTAAGAATTTGAAAAGGGAGGATAAATGCTGAGGCAAAAGTCTCGAAAACATTGAAAATGCATCCTAAAAACCAAAAAAATAATAGAGAGAAAACCATAAAATCATTAAAAGGCTAACGAGCACCATTGATACAAAAATCTTTACAAAACTGGAAATAGATAGTTAATGAGGAGAAGTACAAAATTATATGCAACATAACAAACCTCGTCTTTACCCGCGCTATTTGCAGTATTCTTGAATTTAATGAGATGAGAAGAGACAATAAAGATAATAGACAATAAATAATAATTAGCCTGAGTGCACTAAGTCAAGACAAAAGGGAGAACTTTAATGAAGGTGGTGTTGCGACAAACAAAGCCAATTAAGCTCATATGAATTGTGGCCAGGCAATTTTGAGTATCCAACAGAAAATCGGGAAGAGAAGATAAATATAAAAGAAGACAGCGAAGTGGTGGGAGACAGGCAGGGGTGGAAAAAGCTATTTTACCCGTTATGACCCCAAACACGACGATGAAAAGCAAAACACACAGTGTCCCAGGAAAGAAAGGATATTGAACTATGCTCACCGAAGATAGAAAAAAAACACCCGGAAGAGGAGAGAAAGTCCATGTTCAGTAACATAAAAGATACTTTAGAATCCACTGACTATCAATTATAATTCCAGCTTTAAGACCGTGCAGGGCAGAGATTATGAGATGGTAGAAGATAGAAATACAAATTCCGTTTTTAAATAACTGAAATTGCCTCTCTCCAGTTATCACTAATGATGGCAGCTGTTAATCGTGAAGACGAATAATGCCAGCAGTCCGCTACCCAACAAAGAAACTCGTAGTCGCAATTAAACTTATTATGTGAACATCATACCGGGCGTGGGGCCTAAGGTACGGTAAATATTCCGTAATGAGTTATACAATATTATTTATTACACAAGCTTAATGAGGGTTTGACTCTAAAGCCGAATTATGGTTCAATCAAAAGAATTAGTGAGGGGAGATTATCAGATTGAATAGATTTTATTGAAAAAATGTCCAAGCGGTTTTGATGATAAGATAGAAGGTTGATATTGTAGTTTTTATGTTTTTAAAATATTGTGACCGACACACCCTGACTTTCTGAATACGTAGTCATACTGATACAAAGAAAAACATCAAGCAGCCTACAACACATACTCCATAGTTTTTTTATATATAGTTAGTATATAAGGGAGGGTAGGGCCTATTTACAGCAAAAATCTAAAGTATGAATAATATATGCAGTGGGTATATAAGTATAAGGCAACCAGTGAGCGAGATAAAATATAAAGACTGCATAATAATAGACGGTCATAAAAATAATACCGACTCAATAGTAAGGCAGAGAAATAAGCCATATTAGAGTGCTGAAGAAAAACGGAAAAGAAGTAGTCTAGCTAGGTTACTGGTGCAAGTAAAAAACGGATACCGACAAAAATAAACAAGCAGGTCACAAATAAACCTACGGGTGATGGCGTTATGGGAGTGCTCAGAAATAGCTTATGATAATTACCCGTTAGATACGCGCCAGGGGTATATAGGTAATCAAAGTGTACAATCATAAAAATAATACTACCGAAGTGACACTGTAGAAGATACTTAGTAAATAATGACGGTAATAGACCAAATAAAATAGTGAAGAGAAGTAATACATAGACCTCAAATAGCGGGAGCGTGTGATAAAGAATCACCCTCCTGATTTTGTGGAGGTGTATATATAGTGGGGTACTAGTATATATATATATATAGGATATAATATAATATAGTATATAATTTATATAGTATATATATATATATTTAGTGATGTGGTGAGGGTATATATTAGCCACAAGAGAGCAAGTAAAAAATTATTGTACCCATCTAAATAAGTGAGTAAAAATAATCTATATAGTAGAGATGATGATTTCAGGACCAAGCATATTATTATCAAAAACTTGACAAACATTATCCCTTTACTTTTTACGTCCCATAAACACTCCATTTATGCGTCAGGATCAAAACATGCCGCTGCTTGAATGGCCACTGTCGAATAAATAAGTTCCGATTGACAGAGTTTATCACCAAATGTATGCTGGATCATACTTTCAATTGTTGTTGGTGCTGTTATATTCCATAACGGGGTATCCATGTCTCCACTTGTTTGTGACTTTCCCCATTGGGGAAAAAAAAGAGCAGAACGGACACAGAGCGAGGAGGGGTGGGGTAAACGGGGGAAGAACCAAGTGAAGCCCTAACAGAACGGGATGATTAGCAAAGTCCAACTGTTAACCCCAAGCTCTCTTCCTATCATATTTCTTAATTTCATGCTCCCCAATGAACCTCGCCCGATAACGACTGTCCCGCAACGAGAGATCAGTGATTTGGCATTTTCGAAGTCAATACCCACTTTACAATCTCTGCAACGTCCAGACTAGTCCCCATACGGCCAAATAAGAACTGAAAAGATGAGCAATTCAGTATACATATAAATGAGAGAGCGGAGATTAAGAACATATTAAAGTTCTATCGTGTCGCTTCTCCTGACCATCACTGTTCAAGAAAACACGAAGATGAGGGACGTAGGAAGTTACTGTAGTGACGACGGGTCACTCGCACGGAAATGTGCCTTATTCAAAATATAACGATAGAAACACCAGGAGGCGCACATATACAGATATTCCTACCGTCCACCAATTGGAATTATTTACTTCCCGTGGGAGTTCTAAGATTGCCAAGGACCTGCCATAAGGGATCATGCTGATACGGCATCACCACTCACAAATGAGAAAACAGGAGAAGAGCCGAGGGGGGGTAGGACAAGAAATTTATAAGTATGATAAAAATAGATGCAGAATACCCCGCGAGAGAAGGTGACTTCAAAGTTAAACTCCAAAAAAACCGTGGCAGCCCCAAAAATATCGTATAGTATGAACGCAAGTAAACCCCCTTTGACTGGTATCCATTAATGAATTTATTCGAGAAATAGTAGGGAGGCTGATATGTCAAAAAATCAATCACGAAACATACAACGCCCACCAAGTATATAAGAAACTTATTCCTGGAATAATTTCTGCCATCTTTCATAGCCTTATTTAAATTGGATTCCCTCATGTGTGTATATATATAAAGCTATATAAAATTGAATAAAAGGAAACATATCAACCCTGGACAAATGATAATCACCAGGACATTGCGTATGCCGTTAGGAACCATAGCAGGTGGCAAAACAACCAACCGGTAGTTTGTCGTATAGTCAACATAGAATCCATGCGAATAGAACGCCGAGTGTAAGTGTATGAGACAATGAATCTAAAGTCTCCGTATTCAACACAGAGTATAAAAAGATACGATTACGCTTATTACTGAGGGGAAGTAGTGTGAGAAGGGTAGGGAGGATGAATGGTGATGAATTATTAAGAGAGAAATATGAGATGAAAGGTGGTAGTGGGAAATGTGATATATTTACAGAGTTATAATTTTAAATAGATGATTTACAAGTAAACACATTTAAAATATTTTAGATTATTATTATATGAGAAAAAAATGTGATTTAGGATAGTAGGAATATTTAATTAGAAATTTGAGATTTTTTTTAGTAGATTATAAATGTGTTATAGGATGAGGTGAGATTTAAGTGATCTACTGGAAAGAGGATTTAGAATAGTAATGATTTTACATGAAGAGAACAAAAGAAAAGAAAGAATATTATATCGATTTTTTACTTAGAAAAAAAGAGGAAAAAAACATATCGTATATTTACTTATAATTTATTTATTAATAAAAAATTAACAGATTACTTTTGATATTTATCAAAAAGCTCTAACACGATTATATGGTATATCGTATTAAGAGAGAGGGACATAAGGAATGGAACAACCGACTTATGTATCTTATTTGAGGTACTTAAAGTTGTGTAGGACCGATAGAGAAAACTTTGCACATATGGATGGGGAAATATAAGGTTTGAGAGATAAAGGTATATTGCGATAGCCTTAAGGATCACGTACTGAATGTAGTAAGCGTTATGGAATCCGCGGAGCCCAAGGCGAGTATCAGTCCCATGATCTTTTGATCGGAGAATCAAATAATTAAGAATTTAACTCACTCAAAGAAGTATGAAAAAGAAGAGTTAATGTAGAAAAAATAGAATATTATTGAAATTGCGAAGACGAAAAATTATATTTAATGTTTAGAGAAGAAAAATATATTTTTATAATTTTAAATTTTATTATCATAACACCTCTCATGGTTGCAGAACACGCAACAGCTGTATCTCGGATTTTCATTAACGAGAGAGTGGCTTAAAATTAATATATATATAGTTAGATATAATATATGAAAATGGAGAAATATGACTGTTTATGGAAATAATATATTGGTCCTTATGTATGCCCCAGCCTTTCGGTATATGGCCGGAGCCGGATCTATATGAATTATCCGGAACTGACAATTAAAAAAGACTTTAAGAAATCTTTATAAAAATATATACCAAAATATCATTGTTTCTCTATACGTAGGAAAGCACCCGAAGAATATGAAAGCCGAGTTTCTCATAAAGCGTTTAGTCAGCACATCATAAAAAACACCCATATGACTGTGTTTAATCTCGAAAATAAAAATGAAAATGGTGTCAAAACTCCCATTTAATTTGGTTTTAAGGAAATCGAAGAAGTTAAAGTACAAGAGAGTCGAATGAGTCTAATCCAGGTAGCGAGAATCAAATAACAGCTAAATCATAAATATATTAATTAATAAAGGAATGTTGTTATATCTATATTAATACATGCCATTCTATAGTATATGTTAGCAATCTGAAATGGCACGCATTATTATTTCGTATATATAAATAACAGAGAAGCACGATCTTTAGAGGCCAAAATCGGTTTACAGTTGTTTAAGAATAAAAAGCTTATCTAGGGTCTTGATTGTTCAGAGGTTGTGTGAAAATAGCCTTGGGAGAGTAAAAAAATTAGTTGTAACAGTTAAGACATTTACACATGACGATTAGCATGAAATCATATCTTAATTATATAATTAATAATAATTAATTTAATAATATTAATACGATATAAATAAATAATATTAAGTGACAATAAAGCATCGATTAATTTAGTTAGATTTATTTTATATTATTTAAGCTTCATAATGTCATTCGCGTTTGTCTGAATTTTAATCTTTTCTTTCTCTTATACCTGAATTTAATTATACATGTATTTTATATTCTTTTTTTGATTCTCCTTTCCTATGTTTTTCAATAATTAATTAGCGAAACTGATTTTATGTTACTATTATTTTCTCGGTTACTATCTAAGATCTATCTTTCTTTCTACTCTTACTCTCATCGATCTCTCTAGTCTCCTGAACTCTCTCTCTCTCTTTCGCTACTCGATCTCGATCTCTCTCTCTCTCTCTCTCTCGGCCCGCCGGGAGAGTGTCGAGATAGAATAGCAAACGTAGAGATGAATTATATATATTAGCTGTAAGAGTTTGCGAGATAATTATTTAATACAGAAATGTACTTATAAAGCTGAAAAGATAAAAATATAGAATTTTAATAAATAATAAACATTACACGATTATTCAGTTAGAAGATACAAGTTGTGCTGAATTTTTATATTAATATGAGATGGAAGAGAATAAGAAAGTGAGAGAGAGTTTGAGAGCAATCAAATAAAGAAATAATTAAATATATGAAATGAGAATATCCATATTATTTCCTTAAATTTATAGTGATGTTTGATCTTTGAATAAACCGAATAGGTTCTTGATCTATTTTTTCAACCTTTTTTTTAGATGAGTCAGTATATTTCGAGCGAGCATTAAGCATTATTGCGATGAGTTACTCTTTAATTTAATTAGATATGCGGTCTAATTGCATCTATTTCTGAGACTTATTTGGGACAGAACCTCATTAAAGAAGGTTTGATTGTATTGGAGGAATTGAATTATAGTTGTAAATGTATTTTTTTATTATTATGTGTAGTCAATAACAAAATTGACGTTACTGGGCTGCTGACAGTCCTAGGAAAATGCATCAAAAACACTGCATAGCTCCAAAGTGATTATGAATTATATTATTCTTCATTATTTCTTTGAACAAAATGGTGTCATTGTAGCGGTTACTGCTGAGCACTACATTGAAATGATAAACACCTTTTTGTTGCATAAGTTACGGAAAAGGCGGATTGCCATTCCTCGTGTATGCTTTCAGCAAGATGGAGCTACGTCTCACATAGCCGACCCTCAATGGATATTCTTCGCTCTCTGTTTTTCAACCGTCTCATTTCCATATTTGGTGATTCTGCATGGCCCAATACGTCCCCAAATTTATCAATGTGTGACTTTTTTATGGGGGTACCTGAAGTCACGCCTCTATGTGAACAAGCAACGTACAGTAGCTGAATTGATGGGCAGTATTCGACAAGAAATCGTCCAAATTAACAGAGGCCTGCTAACAAGGGTGGATACCAACTTCTGTGAATGCCTACAACATTGCATAAACGAAAAAGGTCAACATTTGAAGAACGTCATATACCACATAGGAATATTTTAAAATGTTATGTAACGAGTAATTTTTATGTCAATAAATTTGCTTTCAAGCTAAAACAAACGATGTTATGATTATTTCATAAACGTCCGGCCAGCGTTTTCATTGTCCGTCATATGTATCTTAAAAACTATTAATACTACAGTAAAAAGGAATACATTTTCGGAATCAGCGTAAAATGGTAGCCCTGAAACGTATTATTTAAGTATAATTAATGTAATAAATGAGTAATAAATAACAATTAATATGTTCGTGTAAATGATAAATTCTACCAAAAATCTGCCATCTTCGATATCAGTTTTATAAGTGGGTTAGAAATTTATATACGATTTTAGAATCGCAAAAATCTCTTATCACGTGCACAAATTAAATAACTTATAGTATAATATAATATATAGTTAATTAGTTATATATTATACTATATATAATTATAAAAATATATATATATATATATATATATAATATAATATTATATATATAATATATATATATATATAGTATCATACTATAATATATATTATATATATACGCACACTAGGGGCTCGAGCCGACGGGGGAACACAGGGGGGGGGAGTTTTCCATACCCCGTAGGGGAGGGGACGAGGAACCCCGCGACACCCAAATACCAAAGAGCGGGGAGTTCCGGAGACCCTCCCCGGAGGATGGGAAATAGTCCTACCCTAGTTCCCGGAGGCCGAGAGACCCGACTCCTCCACGGGGCAGTATACCCTTGGGTATTCTTTAGTTTTAAATACCACCCAACATTATAAAGGGCAACGTAAGGTTACGTTAATTAAAATATTTAAAATTACTCTTCTACATTATTAATTAACTTTTTTAAAAACTCGTTTTTTTATTTTTTAAAAGTGTTTCAGTACTTAACTCTTTACGCTGATTCCAAAAATGTTATTCCGTTTTACTGTAGCATTAATAGTTTTTAGGATACATATGACGGCTAATCGGAAAACGCTGACCTAAACGTCCTATTTATCTCGCCTCTCTCTCTCTTCTCTCTCTCTCTCCTCTCTCTCTATATATATAATATATATATATTATTAATATAATATATATATATCATATAATATTATATTATATATATAAAAGAATTTAGATATAAAAAGTGTAAGTAAATATTTATTATATATAATATAATAGTATAGTATATTATATATAATTTTTTAATAATTTTTTATTTCCTAAAATGTATAAATGCATAAAATATGACAAATACTTTGTGGAAAAGCCCGACAGCTCTATTTCGTTCCTGGCGAAGGACACCGAGTACGAAAGAAATCTTGATACAAAGACGTACAATTTATAACAATGAAAAATGTTCTGCCTCCTCATTCGATTTTTCGTAATATGAATAATTGGTAAGTAACTTACACTTTTAACGTATTGTTACTTTAATAGACTTTAAGGCGGATTTTATTATAATATTGCAGTTGTTTTCTTGATATTTTTTCTTTTAATTGAAGTGATTTATCAGATTTTTCTTTTTTTTTTCATTTATTTTTTCGGTATATATATATATATATATAAATATATATATATATATATATTATATATATATTATAATATATTAGATATATATATATGTATATATATTTATATATATATATATATATATATATATATATATATATATATATATATATATATATATATATAGTATAAGTAGGACCAGTCTCAAGACAACTTTGGATTCGGGCGCGATAGAGGTCGTCCTATCAAGACGTACTTGAATTAAAGGACAACGTGTTTCTTGACCGGTATAAAGATAATTGATTTTTCATGTATTTCGTAAATCATATTTAATTATATTACGCGCGCGTTGACGCGTGCGAACAGTACACATACACATCACATTATTATTATTTTTATTATGTATTGATATTATATTATTATTATTTTTATATATATCTATTAATTATTGATTATTTTCATTATTATTATTACGTCGAAGAATTGATTCCCGAAGGGAATCGAATCTTCGAGGTGTCTTGCTGCTCCAGACTCCGACTGCCGGCTCCGGCTCCGGCTCCGGCTCCGCGCTCCGGCTCGACTCCGACTCTAGCTCCAGGCTCCGCTCGCGGCTCCGGCTCCGGCTCCGGCTCCGGTTCAGGGTTCGGTTTGGTTCAGACATCGGATTAGCATGTTTGAGCTCTGTCCTCGTAATTATTATTATTATTATATATTATATTATTCATTATACCTATTATTATTCATTATTATTAATTATTATTATATTATTTATTAATTAATTATTATTATTATTATTATTTTTATTCAATTACTTATTATTTTGCTATTATTTCCGCCGCGTTTCTTCTTCGACTCGGTTCGAGTTCGATATTATAATCAACCACTACATGAGGCTCAGGAGTTATATACCGTATCTGGTTAAAACATTTGGAGCGGGTGTTAGATGGGATGGTAACCTTAGTCGTAGACAGAGGATAAGTCCCGCGCATGGGTCCCGAAGGGGGACCCCACCCCCCCTTAAAAATCGAAGTGGTCGTAATTGGCTGAAATTTGGGTGGTGAGAGGATTCAGATTTGAATTTCTAGAAAGACTTGGTATGGGAATTTGAGGATTGCTCCGGAACCGTGCTGGAGCCACTGCCGGTGCCGAGCTTAATAAACATTCGCTTATAAACAACAATGTTGGTGTCTTAATATATAAAGGTTATCGAAGTCGTTAGAGTTCGACATATTGATAGTTATAAGCCCTTTGTAGGGATGCTCCTAGGACCCCCATTAGAAGGGTCCCGACTGAAAAAAGAGCACAGAGTGCAAAACAGAGGGTCGAAGGAGGAATGAAGAAGGATGAAAGATGAATAAAGAGGAAAAGAATAAAGAAGGAATCTGACTCAGAGGAAATAGGACTGACACTGCCCGGTGGCTGGCTCCGGTGCGGATGCAGAGTTTTATTACAATATTTGTCTTGTAATGATACAATGTTGGTGTCTATATAAATACCGAGAGGAGGAGGTAGCCTTCAGCCCTTCGGGCTAGGGCCCAAAGCCCGCTTACAAACCCCTCAGGTGATCCCTCGCAGGATTCATACCCTTTCAAGGGGCGATATCCCCTGAGGATTTTCTCGGAATGTAATGTGTTGCTCTAGATACTCTTGGTTAATGAAACTGTTTTATTCGTAAGTTAGGTACGTTATGTTAAATATTACTATGACAATGTGAAAATAACACTGATTTGTTATAGAAATGATGAGTTTTTTGTAAAGATATACTGATCGTTAACTGACGATGATGTGTTGGAAACGTGAGTCTAGGTTAAGTTTTTGATTGAGTAATGTTAAGTTTTGCCCATAGAATTTCTAGATGTCTACGATGATATTCATAGCTCAACTGATGGTTATACTCGAAACGAGTGACACTTTGATGAAGATAATGTCAATTCATAGTTCAAATGTTTGGATCTTGATAAGATTGGTCACTTGTTAAGGGATTTTGTTAGAAAATACGGCTTTACCTGTTGCTTATATGCGCGAGAGAAAAGTTGGAACATATCGAGTATTGTATGACCTGTTAGCTTCACTTTACCTCTGATAAGTGGGAATTTTCAGGATGCTTAGTGATTTATTCCATACGCGAGGTATGTTAGGTTTTCATTTGTACATTATATTCTTAGCTTAGCGGTTATGATATGTTAGCCTTTGTTGATTGCATGAAAGCTTTGTTGGTTTAAGCATATATTCGGTTAGTCAGTATATAAAGAAAACTTATTATTCTTAATGTTAGATTTAATTCCAAAAATGATACCTCGAAATATGACTTGAAATCCAATAGTTCAATTAGATCACAGGCGAGGTTGGGATGGTAGCGGGACTGCAGGGATGGGTGTTTTGATTACATTTAACTGAATTACTGCTGTTAAAATCAGTAAACTCCATTATGCCGTTTTACTGTGATATTTATATTCAAAGAACTTATTTTATATTTTTATTAGAATAAGAAATTTTGTATATTTTGTTATGTAATTGGGTTAAAACTCCTTGTTATGTTTGCAGATTATTCGCTGACAGGATTGATGATATTTAGACGAGGTTATGATGTAATTTTTTTTAAATATACGAAGATTTGAGTACAAGACATTGTTACCGTTAAGCATTTTTCTTTGTCAGTAATTGATTGATTAGAACAGGTTTATGATAAACTTTTGTTAAGATATTACGATATTAATGTAAAAATTAACATTTGATATGTTAGAGATATTTGCTTGGCAAAAAGTTGTGAAATAGGTTACGTTTGTACGATTGTTAGGTACTTTACTGCTGTTAAGTGCGGGAAGGTTTTGTTAATAGTTAGTTGTTCTATTCGTACGTACAGGTGTGATTAGGTTTACTGTCTTGCTACATCACTATTCTTACTTCAGGTTATGTTTATGTTAAGCTTTATTAATGTGAACATTTTGTTACGTTAGCTTATATTCGTCGTTCTGTTATGATAATTTAAACCAAGTTATGATAAATTCTTGTTAAATATTACTGTGTCAATGTAAAATTAACGTTTAAATGTTAGAGATATGCTTTGTAAAAGATGAATAGGTTACGTTTTGTATGCAATGTCAGGTTACTTTACAGGTGCTAAGTGTGGAAACTTTGTTAATGGTAACAGATATATCATGGCTTAAGTATGTGTTAAGATTTCGTCGATATGTACATTATTTCTTAGTTCTGGTAATGCTATGTTAGCTTATTAGTGTGAAAACAATGTTACGTTGCATATATTCGTTGTTAGTATCTAAAGAACTTATCTATGTACTATTGTTCGTTATTGTGTTGTTGTTGTCGAACGAGAATATATCCCTTTTGAACTGATATGTTCGTTCGTATGTCGTATTCTTGTTTATTTCTTCTGATTGGTTGAAAGAAGGAATCTCATTACATTTAAGGATGTTTATACACTATCTTTCTTCATAGGATAGTTTTTCCGCGAGTGTCTGAATACCCAGATGACATCTCCGAATCTCTACGTTGTTGGTTGATTCTTCATGAGGAGTTTCGTCTGATTCCCACGATGTGCAATTTATATTTAATCGTAAACCGAAATGGGCGACTGCTACATTGCTTGATATTCCTGCCCGAGGCGTCAAGTATAATAAGTTTGCATCACTTTGATGCAACATGGTTAAAGCATAAAAATTCATTTTTCATTGTTTAGATAGGTATTTTTCTGAAGGAGGCGAGTTAAAAAGAGATAAGCCCTAAAAACTTTACTTTATTCGTCTTTATCATTAGTATTATGATGTTGGTAAACTGTTTACGATACATTTTGTTGATAATGTTACATCTTCGAAAAAGGA
>JABUQX010017390.1:15000-27370 GCA_015478945.1 Trachelipus rathkii | reverse complement strand
GGGGAGACTTCATAGCAAAACCTCAACTATCCCAAACCGATAAAAGTTAAATATTTTTTTGTATATGACATTAATGATATCTTAAATTTATGAAAAACAACAAACAAAAAAAAAACTGTTCGTTTTTAAACAGTTTTAGGGTGAAGAAGAGGAATTTTTTTCTCTCTTTTTGAATTTCCACAAAAACTGTCATAAAATCTTTAATTCTTCAAGATATTTCAATTTTTTTTGCACCGTAAAATAGCTCTAATTTAGAGGTTGGTAATACAATTTTAGTTAACACTTCTAATTGAAGATTAACGAACGATTCTAAAAAATGATGCCGGATAATAGTAGCACATAAGCATCATACACGCCCGTGTATGTTTTTGTTAAAAAAATAATTTTTTTACATATCTCTGAAAAGTCGTTTAAAAAATTTTTGAACAGAGAAAAGTCAACCATGGCTGACACCACCTTACGTTCTACAACCCCAGAAACATTTTAATATAAACGGTCAGTTTGTTTACACGTTCTAATGCTGCATGACAAAGCGTGCCAGTATTATGAGTACACGCGGCACTATGCGCTAACGTGCGACTAGGATCGCCCCATCCGTCTCGCTTGCAGAGTCCCTATTCTCACTGCACGGAGAGCTTTGCACGACCCTTACCGTTTTCCTGCACGAGCACGCAACTGAACCTCAGATGTCACTATCATCTGATTGTTCTTCAGTTAGTCCCTTAACTACTCACTGGCGGACGATAACCAACTATTTGAATTGTTTTTTTATATCTTGAATAAAGGTTTAAATGCTTTGAAAAAACAATAAACATTTTAAATTTTTTATTTTTTAGACGGCAAAAAAAAAAAAATTTAATTCTCATATACACTATATATAACTTATAATATTATATATATATTATATATATTATATATATATATATTATATATATATAATATATATATATATATATATATATATAGTATATATATATATATATAACAATACTATATATATTATACGGTTCCAAGCACCTTCTATTGATTAAACAAGTACAGTTTTCAAGCAGTGATGTCAAGCAGGTGACTTGAAAAACTGTTCCGAGATGTCTTCTTTTATGGAGAGCCGGATCGGGACTAGTAGTAAAAGCCTCACTCGTACATTTGTCTAAACGGCGACGCTCTTGTCGATGGTTCGTTCTGGCGCGAGTGAAATTTTTCGTCTTATATTGCAAATTTGTCGAAACGAGCATGTTGTGCGCATGTCGGCGATCCTTGACTTTGGTGGGCTGCTCCTGTAACCCATGAGCACCCCTGAAAAAATGCGTGAGCCCCAGAGGTCCAACCACCCTTCTGTGAATTTATATATGTAGCAAGTTCCAAAAGTGATATCGAAGCAGGAGATTTGAAAATCTCCCGAGATGCCTTCTTTTTTTGGAGGCGCACGGGATATGGTAGAGCTCTGTACATGTTTGCGAGGCACAACGCTGTTGTCGGCGGTTCGAGTCCTGGCGCGAGAAATTTTTTCTCGTCTTATTATTGCAAATTGTCGCAACAAAGTTCATATGTCCCATGTCGCGTTCCTTGACTTTGGCGGTTACTCCTGTAACCCACAGAAGAATGCCGTGTAGCCCAGCAGAGATTCCACCCACCCTTCTATGGATTTAAATAAGTATCGAGTTTCAAAGTAGTGATATCGAAGAAAACTTGAAAATACTGTAAAGCGATACCTTATTTTTTGTGTGTCGATCGAACTAGTGGTGGCAACTTCTGTACATTGTCTAACGGTGACGCTGTTGTTGAGGGTTCGAGTCCTGGCGCGAGGTGAAATAGTTCTTTCGTCTGATTATTGCAATTTATACGCACAAGAAATGATGTTATCAAATAGATTGGCGGGCCTGAATTTGGTTGGTATGTTCTGTAACACTGGAGAAAACTAGCAGGAATGCTGGGACACAGATAGGGGTTAAAGCACCCTTACTTGGATTTAAAGTACCGATTTCAAAGCGTTGATATCGAAGCAGAAAGACTTGAAACTGTTTCGAGATAACCTTCGTTATTCTGTAGTGCAGATCGGACTAGATGGTAGAACCTCCTGTACATTGTATAACGGAGACGCGTTGTCGAGGGTATCAGAGTCCTGGCGCAGAGTGAAATTCTCATACGTCTTATTATTGACCATATATCGCAAAACAAGCATCTTAGTGCCCATGTACGGCGTGGCTATAGACTTATGGTTGAGTTAGCATCCTGTAACCCAGGAGCCAACCTACAAAAATGCCGGGTAGCCCAGCAGAGTTCTATATCTATATTTAGATCTGTACCTCCTTATTCCAGAACAATAGGTTTCCACTACTAATGCATTAGCCCACAGGGGAATAGCATACCGTCATTGTAAGACCCTAGCACCACTCCAAGACTCATTCCCTTTGCATCCACTAAGGATGTAATTGCACCAGCCATCTTTGCTTACCATTCACAACTTCATACTACACTCTGCACGATCCGTTCCCTTTTCATCCACCATATATCTAAATATTTGAACTCAGACATTTGTTCCAGCAGGCTCACATCTAACATAACTTTACACAGAGAACTATCCTCATTCCAAAACCAGAACCTTACTCTATTCTACGTTTACTTTCAAACCCCTCCTTTTACACACCTGCCAAATCTCTCTCTACTAATCCCTTCAAAGCTATTTCGGATTCGCCACACTAAACTTAATCATCCGCATATAATAGGTAGGGCACCCTCCACTCTCTTTCATTCTCCATTACTCTAACAACATCCCTTGCTACCTCACCCCACCTTTGATTCCTTTCATAACCCAATCCACACACACACACACACACCACATATATTATAATATATATATATATATATATAATATATATATATATATATATATATATATATAATATATATATATATATATAGTAATATATATATATATATATTATATATTATATATATATATATATATAGATATATATATTCTTTTTCAGAAATTTGCTTTTGATATATTTCTTTTACAATCCAAAAGAAAAATAATAATTACTTTTCTCTGCTCCGGCTCTGGCTCCGGCTCCGCTCCGACTCCAAATAGTGCAAAAACCTTAGTCGGATCCAGCGCGGATCTGGAGCCCGCGGCCGGAGTATGAAACGGAACAGGATTTGGGCATTAATTTTTTCAAAAAATATTTTTGAACGTGAAAAATTTATCCAGAAAGTACTGCGCAATTCTCAAACAGTGCAGAAACTATTGTCGGAGTTGGAGCCGGAGCCGGAGCCAGAGCCGGAGGGCCGGAGAAAAGTAATTATTATTTTTCTTTTGGATTGTAAAAAAAATATATCAAAGGCTTGAATTGATTCAATTGAAAAAGAATATATATTATAATTATATATATATTATATATATAATATATATATATATATATAATATATATATATATATATTATATAATAATATATATATTTATAATATATATATATATAGTATATATATATATATATATATATATATATATATGTGTCGTGTGTGTGTGTGTGTGGATTGGGTTATGAAAGGGAATCAGAGTGGGGTGAAGGTAGCAAGGTGGTGCTTAGAGTAATGGAGAATGAAGAGATTGGAGGGTGCCCTACCTATTATATGCGGATGATTAAGTTAAGTGTGGCGAATCCGAAATAGTTTTGAAGGGGATTAGTAGAGAGAGATTTGGCAGGTATGTAAAAGGAGGTTTGGAAGTAAACGTAGAATAGAGTAAGGTTCTGGTTTTGAATTGAGATACGTTCTCTGTGTAATTATGATTAGATCGTTAGAGCTGACTGAACAAAATGCATGAGTTCAAATTATTTTAGGATATAATGGTGGATGAAAAGGCGAACGGATGATTGCAGAAATGTAGTAATGAAAGTTTGCAATGGAGCAAGATGCTGGTGCAATTAAATCTTATGGTGCAAAAGGAATGAGTCTTGAGTGTGCTAGGTCTTACATGACGGTTATGCTATTACCTGTGCTAATGTATAGTAGTGGACTATGGTCTGGAAATAAGAAGTACAGATATAAAGTATAGATATAGAACTTCTTGCTGGGGCTACACGGGCATTTTGTAGGTTGCCTCTGGGTTACAGGAGGGCAACCAAACCAAGTCCAAGCCACGCCGGACATGGGCACAAGATGCTTGTTGCGATAAAATTGCAATAATAAGACGGACGAAGAAAAATTCCACTCGCGCCAGGACTCGAACCCTCGACAACAGCGTCTCCGTTAGACAATGATACAGGAGGTTCTACCACAGTCGATCTGCCACTTACAGAAAAAGGAAGTATCCGGAACAGTATTTCAAGTCCTTCTGCTTCGATATCACTGCTTTGAAACGGGTACTTATTTAAATCCATAGAAGGAGATAAGCTTTTAACCTCCCCTACTGAGGCTACACAAGCATTCTTCTTAGTTTGCTCCAGTGTTACAGAAGCAACCAAACCAAAGTCAGGCCACGCCAACATTGGAAACATCATTCTTGTTGCGATAAAATTTGCAAATATAAGGACGAGAAAAACATTTCACTGCGCGCCAGGACTCGAACCCTCAACAACACTGTCACCGTTTAGACAATGTACGAGTAATTCCACCACGTTAGTTCCGATCGACCCACAAAAAAATAAGTTCGCTTAACAGTTTCAAGATTTCTGCTTCGATATCACTAGCTTTGAAACTCCGATATTATTTTTAAATCCATATAAGGGTGGTTGGAACCGTCTGCTGGGCTAACGGCATTCTTCTGTGGGTTACAGTGTCAGTAACCGACCAAAGTCAAGGAACGCCGACATGGTCACAACATGCTAGTTGCGACAAATTTGCAATTAATAAGACGAAAAAAAATTCACTCACGCAGGACTCGAACCACCGGTAACACAGCGTTGCCGCTAGACAAAATGTAACAGGAGGGCTTTTACACTAGTCCGATGCGCCTCCCAAAAAAGAAGCATTTCGGAAGATTTCAAATCTCCTGCTTCGATATCACGGCTTTGAAACTTGCTACATATATTAAATTCCAGTAAGGTGGTTGGAAAACCCCCTGCTGGGCTTACCACGGGCATTTTTCAGGGGGCTCATGGGTTACAGGAGCAGCAGACCAAAGTCAAGGATCGCCGACATGCCCACAACATGCTCGTTGCGAGAATTTGCAATAAATAAAGACGAAAAAAATTTCACTCGCGCCAGGACCCGAACCATCGACAAGAGCGTTGCGCCCTTAGACAATGTACAGGAGGCTTTACTTACTAGTCCGATCCGCCTCTCCATAAAAGAAGACATCTCGGAAAACAGGTTTTCCAAGTCAACCTGCTTCAGACATCACTGCTTCTGAAACTTGTCTTGTTGTAAATCAATAGAAGGTGCTTGGAACTATATATATTATATATATATATATTATACTCTCTCTCTATATTATATATAATATTATATTAATATATATATATATATATATATATATATATATATATATATATATATATAATATATATATAATATATAAATATATATATTATATATATATGGAGGAATAAATTTTTTTTTTGCCGTCTAAAAAATAAAAAAATTTTAAATTGTTATTTGTGTTTCAAGCAACTCATGGCTATACATACATTCACTCATAAAAAAAAAAATTCGATTAAAAAAAACGAACAGATTTTTTTCTTCAAAATTTGTTACCAAGCTCACATATAAACGTGTAAAAAAACTGACGTTTATATTAAATGTTTTGGTAGAACGTAAAGTGGTGTCAGCCATGGTTGACTATTCTCTGTTCAAAATTTTTGAAAGTACTTTTCAGAGATTGTAAAAAAATTTTTTTAAAAAACAAATCTTCAAATAAAAAGGTGTCTAACTAAAATTTATTACCACACTAAATTGGAGTATTTTAGTGCAAAAAAAATTGAAATATCTTGAAAATTAAAGATTTTATGGCAGTTTTTGTGGAAATTCAAAAAAAAAAAAAATTCCTCTCTTCACCCTAAAACTGTTTAAAAACGAAACAGTTTTTTTTTGTTTGTTTTTTTTCATAAAATTTAAAAGTTATCAGAAATGTTCCATCAAAAAAAAATATTTACTTTTATCGGTTTGGAATAGTTGAGATTTTGCTATGCGTCTCCCCTTAAGATTTTATTATTTGTTTACAGATGGTTCGTGGGTTGGTGGAGACTGGTTTGTGAAGTGTGGATTTTTTTTTATTGTTCGATACATTTGTCTGCTATTGGTTTTATCGTTATTGTTTGAGTCCACTGTTGCCAGTTTTATTGTTAGAGAGTTAATTAAGTTGTTTATTCTGTGTTAAGGTCTATGATTTGGTTTATTTGGTTTTTAGATTTGGCGTCTATTTTGTCGCGAAAGAACTTTTTTTGTGTTTATATAGGTATCTATTTCTGGTAAAAAATTGGGAGAGAAATGTTTGCGGCATCCCTGGGGGATGTATTTTTATTGGATGCCTTTAGAATGGTTTTATTGAAGTGTTGTATTGCTTTGTTGAGAGATTGAAAGTTTGTGGTTTGGATAGATTGCAATTCTTGTGCTATTAAATCAGTGTAAGTTTGAGAGTTTGCCTTTTTATGGATAGTGTGCGAGGTTTTTATGATTAATTATAATTAATATTGGAATGTGATTAAAGGATAAAGCATGAAAGGTTTGCCATGTCTCTTAGAGCTGAATTTGGTGAAACAAACATTATGTAATGAAATGTGGGGATCTGATAATAATGGAATGGTTCTCGTGTGAGTTAGTTTCTGTTATTTCGGATGTTGAATGTGTGTGTAAGTTGTCTATGAGAGTATCACCTCTTGGTGAATGTGTGTTTGTGTTAAGCCATGCAGGGTGATGGACATTGATGGGTATCAGATTATTATATTAAGTTAGGAGTGATGGGTTTGGGACATAATCCTTGGGAGCAGAGTTCAGGAGTGGGATGAGGGATATAGACATTGATTAGGTGTATGTTTAGTACTGATTTTAACTTGTATTGATTTTTATGTGGAAGTTATGTCGGTGTTCATACTTTATATAAATATATATATATGTGAAATATATATATATATATATATATTATATATATATATATATATATATATATATATATATATATACTATATTATTATATATACAGATTAAATAAACCCTTGAGGTATTAATAAAACTACGAAAGCAAAAAAAAAAAAAAAAAAAAAAAAAAAATACTCCAAATATTTTAAAATATAATATATATATATATATATAGTAATATATTATATATATATATATATATATATATATATATATAATATATATATATATAATATATATATTATATATATATGTATATATATAAATATATAATAATATATATATATATATAATATATATATATATTTCTATATATATATAGATATTATATAGATATTTATTATATAATATATATATATTTATTATATATATATATATATATATAATATATATATATATAATATATATAATATATACTATATATATATATATATATATATTTATAATATATATATATATATAATATATAAATATATATATAAATATATATATTATATATATATATATCATATATTATATATATATTTATTAAAATTTTTTTTCTAAAAATTGATAAATAAAATATTTTTTTTTTTAATTGACATATTAATATTTTAAAAAATAAAATATATATATAAAAATGGATAGATATATAATATATATATATATATATATATAATATATATATAATAGAATATATTTCTATACACATGTATATATATATTATGTGAACATATTTCGTTTTATGTATATATATAATATATATATAAATATATATATATATTATATATATATATATATATATATATATATAAATATTAAATTCCTAGTCACGTAGAGCCATTACCTATCTCGTAAAAAGAGTAAAGATCCTCGCAATCATTTATACAACGAATTATTTGAGCCAGAGATCTTATTCTATTGAAGCGTCATTAACTCCCATTTACTGTATCCTCAAAACAGCTTTCCTTTGTCTATATGATTAGAGTGTCTATACTGTTTTTCTTCTTTTTTGCTATTCTTCAACCTTATCCTATGCTGTTATCGCCTTTTTCTTTAGGGTTCTTCTTCATTTTCTTTTTCTTATATTAATTATCAGACTCTTACGATGATATATTTTTATTTTTATTGCAAGTAAAGGCGACGCATATGATATGTCATAAAAATGTTAAAAGCAATTTGGAGTGGATAAAGACCGATGATTATAGATGGTGATAATCATAAATCACGCAAGCACCTCAAAAAATGCCGTAAAATTTTATCCATAAAATTTGTGGATCCTTTGTATTGTTATTCCTTGAATTTTAATTTAGTATAATTGGAAAGCGAAAAAACGCCGAGGACTGAGTTTATATTTTAAAGTTTTATTTTTTTTTCTTTTTTCATATTTTTGTCATATTATTTTCTCATATATTATTATTATTATTATTATTATTATTATTATTATTATTATTATTATTATTATTATTATTATTATTATTATTATTATTACTTATATTATTATTATTATTATTATTATTATTATTATTATTATTATTATTATTATTATTATTATTATTATTATTATTATTATTATTATTATTATTATTATTATTATTAATTGGTTGAGCTTCCGTAGGAGTCGTACGTGCCTGCTCTGTTGTCTGCTGATAGTTTATACTTTAATAAGCTTCCAACTTATTGTTGTTATATTTTGTTTTTCTTATTTTAGAACACTTTAATGAGTGAATAAAACTATATTGAGTGCTGTACAGTCTATTGTTGATCTGTATTTCAGCTTGAACCAACCTAGTACTTAATTTGTGTACCCTAGAGTATATACTGAGGTGTATAGGTTACGTTATATCTATAAATATTTGTTTTCTAACTATGAAACCTACGAAGATCACTAGTGGCTATGTGAGTGGACTTTCTGGTGCAAAAAATGCAGTGGATTCTGCCAGGGAATCCGATGGATGCAAGCGTTGCTTCTGAGATAAAATTGGGCCCTAACTCTTCCGGAACGCGCCAAAAAGTATACGACTACTTCGAAACTGATTAGTGACGGAAAATTAACAAGTATTTATATCATATGCGAGGAAATTAGCTCCCTGAAAAATCTTTATTCTGTTTACTTTAG
The DNA here is from genome assembly GCA_015478945.1 of Trachelipus rathkii. Taxonomy (NCBI): domain Eukaryota; kingdom Metazoa; phylum Arthropoda; class Malacostraca; order Isopoda; family Trachelipodidae; genus Trachelipus; species Trachelipus rathkii. The sequence goes on along the minus strand of JABUQX010017390.1, from coordinate 18,194 downwards.
AAATGCTAGACCAAAATGAGTATATTTGGGAGTATTATCAAATATGGAAAAGTTGTTTCCGAAACAATGTAAGGTGGTTGCATCAATGAATGAAAAACGTTCTGATTGAGTCAGATCAAAGAACAGCAAAGTGAAGTTGAGAAATTTAGATACGCCTATGATTTGGAAACATGAAAAAAGGAATAAAGCGTAATTTTATCGTTTGCCTGTGATACTTCACTGGACACGAAAACCACTGATCTGTTTTTCTTTGTGGGGTTTACCCTTTTAAACCAATTATTTAAAACTCTGATTGCTTTAGACTCTTTTTTTCCATCAGAAGAAAGTTTGAAAATTTAACGCTAAGTATCGTGGAAGTTAGGAATTGCGACGACGCAAGAAGATTGTTCGTTTCTTCACTAAATAAAAAGCCTATCAAATAGTATAGACCTAGTCGGTAGACAACCTTTGTACGTAAACGATTGCCTGACCTACGGGCGCTTTGCTACAATAAACGAGTAAAATTGAAAGAAATGACTTATTACAGTTCGACTTTCATTCTTCGTAAGAAGCGGGCAAATTATGTGTAGACATCGCAAAAAATTAAACCTATTTTCTCTCAATGACGTGACAGCTATTAAAGAAGACTTGCCTCAATTGGAATAGTGTTTATCACGTTAGACTATTCACATCCTATTCCGTTGAACTTTATTTATTCTTCGACGACGAATGGAGATATTATTATTATTATATATTATTATTATTATTATTATATTATTAATATTATTATGTTATTATTTATTATTATTATTATTATTATTATTATATTTTATTATTATTATTATTATTATATTATTATTATTATTATTATTATTATTATTATTATATTATTATTATAAATTATATTATTTTATATATTTTATATTATTAATTATTATATTATTATTATTTTATTATTATATTATTATTATTATATTATTATATTAATTATTATTATTATTGTATTATTATACATTTCCAACAAAAAAAATTCTATTACCAAACAAAAACATATCATCTTAGCATTTTTCTAGCGCTGGAATCAAATATGCAATCAATTTTATAGGCGCACCAATTTTGCGAATTGCAAATTAACTTTCAAAGTAAAATGAAATTATAACATTAAACATGCATATTACATAAATATGGAAAAAAGATATGGGTTTTATTGCATATTCAATATTAAGAAGTAAAAAACATAGATTTCAAAATATGTATGCATTTAAGCTTATTTCCTACTGTATTTTGTTTTTCTTTTATGTATAGCATCTGAAGCAGCACGTGAAATTCCAGCAGAAAACTTGCAAGCATTGCAGGAGTCATTTCCCTTGTATCTATTTTCATTACCATATCTCCTGATGACCATTCTCCGTCGCTAACATCTGCAGCATTCTCATGGAAAAAACCAAGATGTGAGTGTAAGAAATGAACCTTTTGGGACATATTACAACCAAGTCTTTGATATGCTTGAATTAATTCGTCAACAAGGGCTCTGTAGTTTTCGGCTTTGTGTTTTCCAAGCAGACCATTACAAACTGCCTTAAAACTCCTCCTGGCACTCAACTGTATTTCATTCATTGTTTTCTCAAAATCGTTGTCAACCATGAGTTTACCAATTTGCGGTCCGACAAAGATCCCTTATTTCACCGTAGCATCACTTAATTTAGGAAACTTGCCTTTTAGAAACTGAAATGCCGGCTGATCATGTTTTAAAGCTTTAACAAGTTGTTTTACAAGACCTAACTTAATATGTAGTGGTGACAGAAGAATTTTTTCCTTTTTGACAGATGGTTCTCGAAAAATGTTGTGAGAACCTGTTTTTAGTCCATCACGTGGAGGCCAATCTGAGCGGATATAGTGTTCTGCTTTTTCCCTACTATCCCATTTGCAAAGGAAGCACATATACTTTGTATAACCAGTTTGCAGTCCATTTAGAAGCGCAACTACTTTTAAGTCCGCGCATATATGAGCCATTCGTGTTCATTGTAGTGAACTTTGTTTAATATGTAGGCTAAGTTTTCGTACGTTTCCTTTAAAATTACAGAATGTGCAATGGGAACTGATGGGAAGATATTGTCATTATGTAATAGAACAGCCTTAGTGCTGTATAGTGATGCGTCTATAAACAATCTCCATTTTTCTGGATGGTAGACAATGTCTAGATTTTTAAACAACCCTTGAATGTTGTTGCAAAAGCACAAGCTATTCTCCATTGAAAAATGTTGTTGTAAAGCATCCGAACGAAAAATAGATTTTGTAATGAAAAGTATTTTAGAATCTGAGCTGAAACCAAGAAACAAAGTAATTGCCTTAAGAACTCTGGCAATCCTCGTCCTCGTTTAAATCGGCCTAACAGAAAAGCCTTGGTTTTGATTCTTCTTGCTCTTCACATGGCTCATCCGATTCCATATAGTCAGGGTTGCCTGGATAGCAGTGGCGCCTCGTGGTCAAAATTCTTGAGTAGGCAAATCAACAAATTAATATATAATAGTATATATATAAATATATTAGTAGTAGTAGTATATATTATTATTAATGATGGTTATATATTATATATATATATAATATAGTATTATATAGATAATATATTATATTATATATATTATATTTATATATATATTTATAATAGGCCTACAACACTCAGAAAATAATTTAGTAATTTTTAATGAAACTTAGAAGTGCGAATACAAGATTCAAGACCCCCGGTATTTATATAGAACTAAAGAGCTCAATTTTATATTCGCACAAAATCAGTAATATAATTATATATATATATATAATGAAAAAGAATATTACTAACTCCAACTCCACACCAGAAGACATGTCTCATAAATTAACAATGAAAAACGTACTTCGTCTGCCGAGGCAAATAGCTACTAGCCTTAGAGAGGTGAGTCTGACTCAACGATATATCATATCTCTGTTGAAAATAGTCAATGATTCTGTATGAAATTATGAATTAAATAAGTCGGGATAAGAGAGATTTTCAATTATTATAAAATCAGAACTAGTAAATTATTATTCTTATATTATTAATAACATTATTATTTTCTTGCTTAATGTAATGTAAAATTGGGATTCTGTTAAGAAATAAAAGGACTGCTAACTAGTGCAGTCGCAAATAAACGAAGTGCCGATCCATATTAGGAGAAAGGAACTATATCTCTATATAAAAT